>QRFJ01000264.1:407790-500290 GCA_006176705.1 Cocos nucifera
AGGTGAACACAGCAACCCTAGAAGAAGACCCTCTTCTTCTTCTCTTTGCTCTCACCTAGACACCTAGTTTTGTGTCTATTGAATCTTAATGCCCAAGAATCATTTCCATTTGATTTTCACAAACCCAAATCCTCTCTCAAAGGTCTATGTTACACAAAAAATTTAAATAAAAATTTATTATAAATAATAAGTTATGGAAGAGCCTTGTCTAGGTTAAATTTTTAGACAAGGCATGACCATATATGGCAAATTATTGGGGCGCCCAACACTTGGGCACCCCCTCCTCATCCCATGCCATGGACCACCATAAAAGAGTGCACCAAAATCCTATTTTTACCATGGAAATCATACAAAAAAATCAGGGTGGGGTGGCATACAAGGGAAGAGTCAATGTTTGTTGGGATTCTATCATATAGAGTCCAATACCATAATAACTTTCCATCTATTGACTTGATCCTTAACTAATTCCCAAATAAATAGGAGAGGAAGAGAAGGGCATGCATGAGAGGGCCTGGGGAGAGGATTTTCCATGAAAAAATCCTAAAAAATAGGAGTGGAGGACGGGGGGGGGAGGGGGGGCGTTGGGGCTAAGGTGGCACAAGGAGGGGAAGTCCTAGTCATATTAGGACTTTCAATTTGACTTGGTCAAACAAAATCTTTTAACCAAATTAAATTAGATTTATTTCAACCTAATTAGAATAGGTCTTAGTCCAACCAAGATCTTAATTAAATTTAATTTAATTTAATTTAATTTTAATTTATTTTTTAATTAAATTAGAGATTGGGTTGATACAAGTCTTACTAGGACTTCCAATTTGACTTGGTCTAACTTGATTTTAGACCAAATAAAATTAGAATTTATTTAACCCAATTAAAATAGATCTTAATCCAATTAAAAATTTAATTAAATTAGATTAAATTAGATTTAATTTTAATTTGATTTCTAATTATATTAGAAATTGGGTTGACCCAAGTCCTAATTAAACTAGGACTAGTTCTTTCTTGCACTTGGCTTATCTAATAAACTAATTGAACTTGATCCAATCAAGTCTAAACTAAATTTAATTAAATTATATTTAATTAGATATAATTTTAGCTCTCTGGCTTAATCAAATTAAGCAAAATAGCAATTGAATTTTTTATCGATCCTCCTGCAACACTTGCACTAGGTTAAATATTAATCGTATTGATCGTTTAACCCTAGAATGATTTTAAATCGTTGATCAACCATCTGATCAGATCATGAACTCTAATCTATGTGATCTCATAGATTCGAACCTAAGTCGATAGCACAGGAATAGATTTCTATATCAATCAAAGTAACCATCTAGCAATGGTATCCAACAGTCGAATAGGTCGAATGTGTAGAACAACATCCTTAGAATCCATGTGGATATAGTTTCCATATAATTCATCCCAAAATGCGAGAAAGGTAATATACTTATCAGCATATTGAAAAATAAAAGAGGTATATTAAATCTAATTTAACCTGATTCTTTTTTTACCAACTTACTTAAATTACAAGTGAAGGAAAATCCTGATTTCTCGGTCCAGGTTCGTTCAGATCTGATCAGATCAAGAGATATATTTCAAAAATTTTTTTCTTTGATCTATATCAGATCTGGGATGTTTCAGATCTGATTCTTATTATTTTAATAAATAAAATAAATAAAGATAAATTAAATCAAATTTAATTTACCTGATTTGGGTAATCCTATTACCCTGTTGATGATCCTGTATGCAGCGGAAGGTTCTGGATCTAGCCACGCAAGCGCCTGGCCTCTACCGGTATCCACTCAGGCTGGATCTGGAGATCCTCTTCTTCTCTATCACATCTCCAAAAATTCAGATCTGGATCTGATCTGGAGGATCTTCAAAACTCCTTTTGAAGATCAGCAGTCGTCCTTTGCAGCAGCGCAGCCTTCTTGCTTTTGATCGCCTTTCTCTTGATTGAATCGCACCAAAAAATCCAAAACTCCTTTTGGACGTGGAGAGCAAGGGGAGAAGGTGGTTTGGCATGGAGAAGGAGGGGAGAGGCAGCCTTGGGGCGTATGGAAACTCTTAGCTTCAATCTCATGTCAATCTGAGTTGGGTACAGGGTCTTATTTATAGACTAGCTGTGATCCAACTCCTCTTCTTCCCAACCAATCACAACCCTTTGTGAAATCAGATCTAAATCTGATTGGTGGGAATAGAGTCCCCTGGATTCCTCCTTAGAGGGTGCCTAAGACCAGTCAAAGTTGGTTCTTAGAAGAACTCTAATTGGAATCCAAAAAGGAGATGGAGTCCTTGTCCAACAAGGACTCCTAGGCGCCTCCAACTTGGGCACACGCCTAGGGTGGCGTGCGCCCTTCTCCTTGCCAGGTTCTGGCAGGGGGACAGGCCCCCACCAGCTCTCCAATAGGTGCATGACATGTGGTCAAAAGTCAAAGTGTCAATGGTCAACGTTTGACCAGTCAAAGGTAGACTTTTGACCAAAGTCAAAGAACAAGAAATGGCAGGTGACCAAAAATGGCAGGTAATGTCTTACAAAATAAGACAACCTTTTCTGACTTGGACAACCTCCAGTCAGACCATATGAAGGCCTCTGATTGAGCACAAACTCCTTTGGCTCAGACAGGACAACTTATTTATGATAGCAAAAGAAGAACGTTAGGTTCAATCGAGTGCTAGCACGATTTTCTTGAACCTAATTGAATCTCATTCAGATCAATTGAACTAGATCAGTTCAATTGATGATCACCAGATTCAAACCCTTGTTTGTGTGACCCAGTTAGGTTCAGTTCTGTATGGTAATGGGATATGTCATGATCTCTATCATCGACATCATCGAAACTCCTTTCGATGGATCAGAACTCTTCTGATTCGAACAGCTAGAATGATCGATCATCTAAATCATTCTAATTGCTCCCAAAATCCACCAGTGACACCTAGCAGTATATGGTGGCAACCCATCAGAGCTGAATGCGAACCTCTTGGTGCAGCTACCTGTGTGATTAAGTTCTTCTATCTTGAGCCCCGATCAGATTAGGGTTTAGGTGAACTCGTCAAACCCTAGTTTCTGTCATATGATGTAATCATTCGATTCGAGTCCAATGTGAAAATCTAAATAGAAACTCTTTCTATTATTTCACTCTGCCATGGCCATGGGCTTCTGGACTTGATTCTCATGATTATCATAGGGCTGCTCCTCTACCACCGAGGTAGATAGATTCCATCTTGATGCCATCCAGTTCCTACAATGAACATGCTATAGCCAACATACACCTCAGGGTTCCATATGGCTAGGAGACCGAGTAATGGTGTAGTCAAACTATAACACCCTCAAGGTGAACTGCCGATGCACCTCAGGTCAAAGAACCAGACACACTACTGCAGCATCGAGTCAGTCATTGACGAGAAGGTAGACTCCCTAATGACTACTCGAGGTGGTCACGCTCAGTGCCCTCGTTCTCTAACGAGTACCTGTACTCTCGCTCCGGTGTCTCCACACCGTAGACTCAAGACTCATCTACTAAAGAGAAGCGATTGTACACCAACCTTCCGGATCAATCACCATCCTCGTGATGATCCTATGGTCAGGAGCAATTTATGAGTTAATAATGATTATTCATGTCTTAAATTTTCAACTCTTGAAAATATGAATTATCATTACCATTAACTCAAAGGATGTATCACAGACACTAAATACACATATGTGATAGAAAATAACCCATTTATTGATTTTAGTCAAAATTATAATTTTGCCCCTAGAAGTGTATTACAAGTGTCAGCCAATTCTGGCTTCTAGGGCACATATATCTAACAATCTCCCACTTGTCCTAAAGCCAATTGGCTACAAGTCTAAGTCCCATCTTCTCAAGGTGGGCTTCGAACTTCTGCTGGCCCAACGGCTTTGTAAGTGGGTCTGCCACATTATCTGTGGAGTCGACTCTCTTGACCTCGACGTAACCCTTCTCGAGGTAATCGCGGATGAGGTGGTATCGCCGCTCAATATGCTTGGATTTCTGGTGAGACCTCGGCTCCTTAGCAAGGGCTATGGCGCCATTGTTGTCGCAGTATAGAGGAATGGCATCTGATGGCATTACTCCGATTTCTGCAGCAAACTTCTTGTACCAGAATGCTTCCTTCGCAGCCTCTGATGCAGCGATATATTCTGCTTCCATGGTGGAATCTGCTATCACGTTTGCTTGGAACTCTTCCAGCTGACAGCACCACCATTGCACACAAACAGACTGCCAGATGTCGACTTTCGATCATCTATATCAGACATGAAATCTGAGTCTGTGTATCCCTGGACTTGGAGTTCTCCATTACCAAAGACCAACATTATATCCTTAGTTCTTCTCAAGTACTTAAGGATACATTTCACAGAAGTCCAGTGTTCTTCACCTGGATTTGACTGATATCTGCTTGTGACACTCACAGCATGGGCTATATCAGGTCGTGTACATAGCATGGCATACATGAGGCTCCCTATTGCAGAAGCATAAGGGATCTTGCTCATGCGTTCTATTTCCTCAGGTGTGCTAGGGCACATCTTCTTGGAAAGATGAATACCATGTCTGAAGGGTATTAATCCCCTCTTAGAGTTTTCCATACTAAACCTCTTTAGTACTTCCTCTATGTACATCTTCTGTGAAAGTCCTAGCATCCTATTCGGTCTATCCCTATAGACCTTAATTCCTAGAATAAAGGATGCTTCACCTAGGTCTTTCATGGAGAATTCCTTGGACAACCACATTTTGACTGTCGTCAACATGGGAATATCATTCCCAATAAGGAGGATGTCATCCACGTACAATACGAGGAAGACAACAGCGCTCCCACTGACCTTTTTGAAAACACATGGTTCCTCTTCATTTTTGATGAAACCAAACTTTTTGATCACATCATTGAAACGAGTGTTCCAGCTCCGAGATGCTTGCTTAAGTCCATATATGGACCTTTGCAGCTTGCAAACCTTGTGATCAGTATCACTGGATGTGAAACCTAGCGGCTGTTCCATATAGATATCTTCCTCAAGATATCCATTTAGGAATGCCGTTTTCACGTCCATTTGCCATATTTCATAATCGAAATAGGCTGCAACGGCAAGCAATGTGCGGATGGATTTTAGCATAGCCACTGGGGAAAAGGTATCCTGATAGTCAATGCCTTCGCGTTGACTATAACCTTTTGCCACTAGTCTAGCCTTGAATGTCTCCACATTCCCATCTGCACCAATCTTTCTCTTGAAGATCCATTTACACCCAATAGGTACTATACCTTCTGGTGGATCTACCAAGGTCCAGACTTGGTTTGAGTGCATCGAGTCAATTTCTGACTGCATTGCCTCTAGCCATTTCTCGGAGTCGATATCTGATATCGCCTCGTTGTAGGTTTTGGGATCATCACCATGAGCACCATTACCTACGAGGAACATTTTCTCTACTTCCTCTGAAATAATACCTAAGTATCTTCTCAGGGGGACGGAAAACTCTTTCCGATCTACGAGGTGGAGGAGGTAGTGTTCTTATTGGCTCAAACTGATTTGGTTCCAATTGGTCCTTAGCTCGTTCCACTTGTGAGACTTTCTCATCAAGCTTGATCTATTTTCCAATGCCGCTATCTTGAATAAACTATTTTTCAAGAAAGATGGCATGTCGACTCACAATCACATTGTGGTCTTCTGGAATGTAGAAATAGTATCCTAATGACTCTTTAGGATATCCTATGAATCGAGCTCTAAAGGACCTAAACTCTAACTTGTCCGCTTGTTGTCTTTTGACATGAGCCGGACAACCCCAAATTCTGAGATGACTCAGACTTGGTTTCTTACCGTGCCATATCTCATACGGTGTGGTAGGAACGGTTTTAGAGGGAACCCTATTCAGTAGATAGATTGAAGTTAACAATGAGTGTCCCCAAAGAAAATCAGGGAGGTCTGTGAAGCTCATCATGGATCGAACCATATCCAATAGAGTCCGATTTCTCCATTCTGAAACCCCGTTGAGTTGAGGTGTTCCTGGTGGAGTCCATTGAGAGACTATGCCATTTTTCCTTTAGATAGTCTAGGAATTCCGGCTAAGGTATTCACCTCCTCGATCTGATCGAAGAACCTTAATGGGTTTTTCAGTTTGTTTTTCTACTTCATGTCTGAATTCTTTGAACTTTTCAAAAGCTTCAGACTTGTGTCTCATAAGATACACATACCCATACCTAGACAGATCATCGGTAAAGGTAATGAAGTAGACAAAATTGCCTCTAGCCGGCACATCAAATGGGCCGCACACATCAGTATGTACTAGGGCAAGGAGATCTGTGGCCCTTCTCCCCATGTCCAACAAAAGGGAGTTTAGTCATTTTGCCTTGAAGACAAGATTCACAAGTTGGATATGACTCGAAAGTCAATGGACTCAATAGCCCATTTTTCTCCAATTTGTTGATCCTATCTTCTGCTATATGACCTAATCTCAGGTGCCATAGATATCTGTCGTTTGGACTATCCCTAGGTCGTTTGGCATTCACGTTTTGCTCGATAGTTAAGAATAGGTACATCAATATGTAGCTGATAAAGACCATTAATAAGGAAACCATTTGCAATTTTATTTCTTTCATAAAGAATGTTACAATGGTCCTTAAAGAAGGTGATCACATAACCTTCTTGTGCTAAGCATGAAACAGAAATCAAATTCCTGCTAGCTGCAGGCACAAAATAACAGTCTTTCAAAACTAAGTCTAAACCAGATGGTAATCGAAGAGGGTATGTTCCCACGGCTACTGCAGCAACTCTTGCTCCATTACCGACATGCGTAGGATCATGTCTCCATCCCTCAGCCTCCTGCTATCCTCAAGACCCTGCATAGAAGTGCACAGATGAGCACTAGAACCAGAGTCAAGCACCCAACTGGATGCAGAAGAAACCGTAAGGTTAGACTCAATAACGAGCATACCTCCAGAAGGACCTTCCTTCTTGTTCTTCAGGGTGGCCAGGTAAGTAGGGCAGTTCCGCTTCCAATGGCCGTCGCTGTTGCAATGGAAACACTTTCCTTTGACATCGGCCTTTCTTCTTCGGCTCTGCCTTCTTCTTCTTTGATCCTTCCACCTTTTGCTTTTTCACAGACTTCTTTTTCTTTCCATAAGACTTTCTTTTGGAAGAAGTCCGTTCCATAGCAAGAACTGAGCCTTTAGAACCTTTCATAGAAAGCTCAGCGGTAACCAGCATATTCATTAATTCGGCCAAGGAATTCTGAAGTTTATGCATGTGGTAATTCATGATGAATTGCCCATATGCATCAGTCAAGGATTGCAGAATAATATCGTTCTGCAGGTCCAAGTCCAACTTCACACCGAGCTTCTCAAGCTCTTCCATGTCCTTGATCATTGTCAGACAGTGATCTTGGACTGACTGCCCATCACGCATCTTAGCCTTAAAAAGTCATTTCGTGACTTGATATTTGGCTGCGCGACTCTGTTCACCAAACATCTCCTGCAGGTGAGCCAACATTTGGCGAGCAGTCCCGATATCCTCATGTTGGCGCTGGAGCTCATCAGACATCGAGCCCAACATGTAATATCTGGCCTTATTATCTTCGTCTATCCATTTTTTCAGAGACGCTCTCTGTTCAACAGATGGACGGGCTGGTAAGGTGGGAGGGTCCTGGTCCAAAACATGGGTTAACTTCTCAGAACCCAAAATAATTTTGTAGTTCCTGAGCCAATCTTTATAATTGGGTCCGGTCAGTCTATGTGTGTCCAGGATACGTGCCAATGGGTTGGACGCAGACATTTTTCTGTAGAGAGTCAAAGATTCTAGTTAGATATTGTAATTTTGACTTGACCAATTTATTTAGGGATTTTATTTTTAAACAAATTAGCTCCCACTATTTTCTCGGATCCCTACACTCCCTCTGTAGAGATGCGAAAATCTCCATGATTAATGATTTCTAGTGGGTGGTGCGGTCTCACCAACTGACTCATCACCTCACCTAACAGTTATTGGTGATGGGTTAGCCAATGAGTGAACAACTCTTGTTCAATGATTCTCTAATCATGGTGCACCCAAACTTGGTCTCTAATTCATGAATCTCACCGTATCCGAAATATTGATCCACTCCTTAGTTAAGTCAGACCCACCATTTGCATAGACTGGGTTCCTAATTGAGTCTCTCACCGTATCCAAAATATTGAGCCCAACTCATCCTCCAGCCCATAGCATCCAATGCCTAATAGACATGGTTGCATCTTCCCGGTGCAACTGAGCCACTGTATCCAGCCGAGAACAATCAACCCCGGGAAGGGCCCGCACATCTACAATGGTGGAAGACCTCAGACTTAATCTTTTCTTAGGGAGAATTGATTCAGGTCTCATTAAACTAGACTTGGCTTAGTCATAACAATTATGACTAACCTAGTGGCATGGGTTAGCTCGGATTATTGACCACCTCAGATCAGAACTGTGTCAACAGATATGGCCAGGTAAGTGAGACCGGTGGAAGGAATATGCCATTAACTCGTACAAGAATGCATTCAGGTCGAGTAGCTTCCAATTAAAAACCAGTCGGTCGTATGTGCCAAACTTACCTTAGACACCAAATTGTTGAGTCAGAACCAATTGGGTTAGCCTACAATCCAGACTCTAACCTCTGAGCCTAATTAGGTCTTGCTTGATCGTGACTCGATCTTGACCCAGACTTAATCCTATTAGGCTGGTCAATTTAAGCATTGTTGATCCCATCTAACCAACTCTTGATTCGGTTTGATCAACCGCTTAGACCTAATTGAGCTACCCAAGCCCGAACCCAGTATTATGAATATGTCTTAGATCTGAAATTCTCAATTTTAGACCTAATTAATATTCCATAAACTTAATTCTTAATTAAGTAGGGTTCATAAACAAAATATGCACAATAAATCCTAGGGTTTCAGGATCTAGGGTTTTGCAGAAAGTAAGTTTTGGGTTTCTGATTAAGGACGAACACGCAGCACCCCTACACATCATAAGAACACCCCATCGAATGGAAAGAGAGGGCCTTTAAACCCTTCTTCGTTCTTATGACCGGACGGCCAAGAGGAACGCCTTAATCAGGAACATTCAATACTACAAAATAGTATCAGATCTATATCATATATCTCATATACAAAGTAGATCTAATCATGGCATATTTTGCATACATCTCATGTATCGAATCATGCATATTTTTCAGATCTAAATTATCTCATAATAATCTAAAAATTAGATTTAAATTGATCTTATCAAAATAAACCCTAATCTAGACAACTATGTAGAACTATTCTACAACTAGTCTAGACATGCATCAATCACATCTCATATGATGTTTAAAATTAAATAATTTTATTTGCTATTTTTTAGATGTTATTATAACCATTATAATATCAAAAAATAGTAAATAAATGGATCTAAAATATGGGTTAATCAAATTAAATTGAAAACATGCAAGACTATTCTATAGAACTATTCTATTCTAGAACTAGTCATGCATATCTTCTAATCTTAGATCCTAATCATTTAATTTTAATTTTTTCTGATTTCAGATCTGATCACATCTCATGTGACATCTAAAATCAATTATTTTTTAATTAAAATAAATTTAAAATTAGATCTAAATATTTTTAGAACCATGGCTCTGATACCAGTTGAAGGAAAATCCTGATTTTTCCGGTCCAGGTTCGTTCAGATCTGATCAGATCAAGAGATATATTTCAAAAATTTTTCTCTTTGATCTATATCAGATCTAGGATATTTTAGATCTAATTCTTATTATTTTAATAAATAAAATAAATAAAGATAAATTAAATCAAATTTAATTTACCTGATTTGGGTAATCCTATTACCCTGTTGATGATCCTGTATGCAGCGGAAGGTTCTGGATCTAGCCACGCAAGCGCCTGGCCTCTACCGGTATCCACTCAGGCTGGATCTGGAGATCCTCTTCTTCTCTATCACATCTCCAAAAATTAGATCTGGATCTGATCTGGAGGATCTTCAAAACTCCTTTTGAAGATCAGCAGTCGTCCTTTGCAGCAGCGCAGCCTTCTTGCTTTTGATCGCCTTTCTCTTGCTTGAATCGCACCAACAAAAATCCAAAACTCCTTTTGGACGTGGAGAGCAAGGGGAGAAGGTGGTTTGGCATGGAGAAGGAGGGGAGAGGCAGCCTTGGGGCGTATGGAAACTCTTAGCTTCAATCTCATGTCAATCTGAGTTGGGTACAGGGTCTTATTTATAGACTAGCTGTGATCCAACTCCTCTTCTTCCCAACCAATCACAACCCTTTGTGAAATCAGATCTAAATCTGATTGGTGGGAATAGAGTCCCCTGGATTCCTCCTTAGAGGGTGCCTAAGACCAGTCAAAGTTGGTTCTTAGAAGAACTCTAATTGGAATCCAAAAAGGAGATGGAGTCCTTGTCCAACAAGGACTCCTAGGCGCCTCCAACTTGGGCACACGCCTAGGGTGGCGTGCGCCCTTCTCCTTGCCAGGTTCTGGCAGGGGGACAGGCCCCCACCAGCTCTCCAATAGGTGCATGACATGTGGTCAAAAGTCAAAGTGTCAATGGTCAACGTTTGACCAGTCAAAGGTAGACTTTTGACCAAAGTCAAAGAACAAGAAATGGCAGGTGACCAAAAATGGCAGGTAATGTCTTACAAAATAAGACAACCTTTTCTGACTTGGACAACCTCCAGTCAGACCATATGAAGGCCTCTGATTGAGCACAAACTCCTTTGGCTCAGACAGGACAACTTATTTATGATAGCAAAAGAAGAACGTTAGGTTCAATCGAGTGCTAGCACGATTTTCCTTGAACCTAATTGAATCTCATTCAGATCAATTGAACTAGATCAGTTCAATTGATGATCACCAGATTCAAACCCTTGTTTGTGTGACCCAGTTAGGTTCAGTTCTGTATGGTAATGGGATATGTCATGATCTCTATCATCGACATCATCGAAACTCCTTTCGATGGATCAGAACTCTTCTGATTCGAACAGCTAGAATGATCGATCATCTAAATCATTCTAATTGCTCCCAAAATCCACCAGTGACACCTAGCAGTATATGGTGGCAACCCATCAGAGCTGAATGCGAACCTCTTGGTGCAGCTACCTGTGTGATTAAGTTCTTCTATCTTGAGCCCCGATCAGATTAGGGTTTAGGTGAACTCGTCAAACCCTAGTTTCTGTCATATGATGTAATCATTCGATTCGAGTCCAATGTGAAAATCTAAATAGAAACTCTTTCTATTATTTCACTCTGCCATGGCCATGGGCTTCTGGACTTGATTCTCATGATTATCATAGGGCTGCTCCTCTACCACCGAGGTAGATAGATTCCATCTTGATGCCATCCAGTTCCTACAATGAACATGCTATAGCCAACATACACCTCAGGGTTCCATATGGCTAGGAGACCGAGTAATGGTGTAGTCAAACTATAACACCCTCAAGGTGAACTGCCGATGCACCTCAGGTCAAAGAACCAGACACACTACTGCAGCATCGAGTCAGTCATTGACGAGAAGGTAGACTCCCTAATGACTACTCGAGGTGGTCACGCTCAGTGCCCTCGTTCTCTAACGAGTACCTGTACTCTCGCTCCGGTGTCTCCACACCGTAGACTCAAGACTCATCTACTAAAGAGAAGCGATTGTACACCAACCTTCCGGATCAATCACCATCCTCGTGATGATCCTATGGTCAGGAGCAATTTATGAGTTAATAATGATTATTCATGTCTTAAATTTTCAACTCTTGAAAATATGAATTATCATTACCATTAACTCAAAGGATGTATCACAGACACTAAATACACATATGTGATAGAAAATAACCCATTTATTGATTTTAGTCAAAATTATAATTTTGCCCCTAGAAGTGTATTACAAGTGTCAGCCAATTCTGGCTTCTAGGGCACATATATCTAACATCTCATTAAAGATCACCATATGCTCTGAATGTTCATGATGTACCCATACATCTCATCTGTATGCCATATCAGTATCTCCATACTTCTTGGTTAAGAGGACAATCAATCTATATGGCATACAGTGACTGATGCTCGATAGATGCTGTCGTCCTAATTAACAGCCTATCATTTAGTCGTGAATAAATTTAAGGACTAATCAATAAATTCTCTCTTTATCGAATCTAAATAGTCCTAAGGACTTTATCACAATAATGGAGTTCGTTAGAAGATGAATACTTTGTGATGAAAAGATGCCAAAAATATATTTTTTTTATTAATGAATCAATTACAGATACAACGTAGCTCAACTATCAATAGGCTGATGATTGGCTTTGGGACACATTTTCTAACAACTCTCACTTATCCTAAAGTCACTTGGCACCGTATCTAATATCTATTTTTGACTTGTGGTTATCGAACTCCTTTATCGTCAGGACTTTAGTGAAGGAGTCGGCTAGGTTCTCCTTTCCATTGATCTTCTGAAGGTTGACGTCATCTCGATCCACGATCTCCTAGACTAGGTGGAAGCAGCGTAGAATGTGCTTCATCTTCTGGTGTGCCTTCGATTCTTTCGTCTGAGCAATGGCACTATTGCTATCACAGTAGAGCAAGACCAGACCATCAAGAGAGGGTGCTACTTCGAGCTCGGTGATAAACTTTCTCAACCACAGCTTTCTTTGCAGCATCTGTTACTGCCATGTATTTTGCTTCACAAACAGAGTCTACCATAGTATGCTGCTTGAAACTCTTTCAGTAGATGGCTCTACCATTTAGAGTAAAGATATATCCTGACATGTATCTTCTATCATCATGGTCAGATTGAAAGCTAAAGTTTGTAAATCTTACAAGTTTCAGATGTGACTCACCATAAACTAATCATTGGTCCTTATTATTTCTCAAATATTTAAGTATGGCTTTAACCACTTTTCAGTGATTTTCTTCAGGATCAGATTGGTATCTACTCACTACTCCTAGTGAGTATGCCACATCTGATCTTGTACATATCATGGCGTACATGATAGATTTCACTGTCGAAGCATATAGAACTCTACTCATACGCTCTCTCTCTCTCTTCAGAAGTTGTCGAACAATCCTTTTTAGAGAAAGAAATTTTATGGCCTATTGGGGGATAGCTCTTTTTGAAATTCTGCATGTTGAACCTCTTCAGCACAATATTTATGTACATGGACTGGGATAATCCAAGCATCCTCTTAGATCTATCTCTATAGATCTTCATCCCTAGGATGTAGGATGCTTCTCTTAAGTTCTTTATGGAGAACTATGATGACAACCTGACTTTTATTTCCTGGAGTGCGGGGATGTCATTCTCGATTAAAAGAATGTCATTCATGTACAAGACAAGGAATACTATTGCTGGACCATTTGTCCATTTATAATTGCAGGGCTCTTCTTCGTTCTTAACGAAGCCATATATTTTGATCATCTTATCAAAATGCATGTTCCAACTCTGAGATGTCCGCTTCAATCCATAAATGGATCTCTGAATCCTACACACCTTAGACTCATCTATGGATGTGAACCCCTCAGGTTGTATCATATACACCTCTTCAATAAGCTCTCAATTTAGGAAAGCTGTTTTCACATCCATCTGCTAGATCTCATAGTCCAGATGGACAGTTATTGCAAGCATTATCCGAATGAATTTAAGCTTTGCCACAAGGGAGAACGTCTCATCATAGTCAATACCATGACATTGACGATATCCCTTGATAATCAGATAGGCTTTATAAGTCTCCACCTTTCCATCTTGCCCCTTTTTCTTTTGAAGACCCATTTACATCTAATGGATTTAACCCCTTCGGATGGGTCAATCAATATCCACACATTGTTGACCTTCATGGACTCCATTTTGAATTTCATAGCCTCAAGCCATCTCTCGGAATCAAGTCTCTACATAGCATCCATGTAGGTGATCGGATCCTCATCATTCTCATCGAGTTCGATGGAATCACCATCTCGAACTAAAAAATTATAGTATCTGTCCGACTGATGTGGTACTCTATCGGATCATCTTAATGGTGCAAGTATATTGGGCTCTAGATTTAATCTAATTGAATCTGATTCTGGTTCAGCTATAGGTGTCGATTTTTCTATCTGTTAAACTTTCTCAAGTTCAACCTTAGAGGCAATAGTTCCTTCACGAAGAAACTTTTTTTCCAAAAAGATTGTCTTAAGGCTGATGAATATCTTTTGTTCTTTAGTATGATAGAAATAGTAACCTTTACTTTCTTTGGGATATCCTATAAACACACACTTATTAGATCGGGGTCTAAGCTTATCTGTATGCAAACGTTTGACATAGGCCGGACAACCCCAAACCCATAGGTGTGAGAGTGTAGGCCAGTCCATATCTCATATGGAGTCTTTGTGACAGATTTACTTGGTACATTGTTCAATATATAACATACAGTCTTAAGAGCATTATCCCAAAATGAAATAGGCAGACGAGCAAAACCCATCATGCATCGAACCATGTCCAATAAGGTTCGATTTCTCCTTTTCGATACACCATTATGCTATGGTGTCCCAGGAGGAGTCCACTATTAGAGAATCTCATTCTCTCCTAGATATGTCAAGAACTCATTAGATAGATATTCACCTTCTTAATCCAATCAAAGAGTTTTAATATTCTTCCCAATTTGTTTTTCTACTTTACTTCGGAATTTTTTGAATATTTCAAATGAATCTGACTTATGTTTCATCAGATAAACATATCTATACCTGGATATATCATCTATGAAAGTTATGAAGTAGAAATATCTACCTCTGGCACCTATGCTCATTGGTCCACATACATCAGTATGTACTAGACCTAAGAGCTCAATAGCTCTTTCACCCTTTCCAGTAAAAGATGACTTGATCATTTTTCCAAGAAGATAGGACTCACAGATCGAAAGTGATTCACAATCACTAACTTCAAGGATTCTCTCTTGGGTCAACCTATTTATCCTGTTCTTGTTAATGTGACCTAGCCTACAGTGCCATAGGTAGATATCAGAGACATTATCTAATCTAGGGTGTTTTCTAGAAGTGTACATTACACTCACAGACTATGATAAAATATAAATACCATTTCTTTGTTGTCCTTATATTATTATAACATCATTCATAATGATATCACAATAATCTTCCTTTATAGATAAATGATAACCATTCTTGACCAAAAGGCTAACAGAGATTATATTCATAAAAAAGAAAGAACAATAATGACGTTCATTTAAAGAAATGATATTAGTATTGAGAATAAGTTGAATTATTCCCATAGCTAGAACTGGAACAGACCTTCCATCTCCAACATTCAGGAATCACTCATTATTCTTAAATTTTCTACTAATTTGAAGTCCTTGTAGCATATTACAAATATGGACTGGACTTCCGATATCCAATACCCAAGTAGAAGTATCACAAATAGAGGAATTACAAGGTGTTATCATATAACATTCTTGATCAGCAACTACTTGCTTATCTCTCTTATTCAGCCTATTGGGGTCATGGAAATCACTTGCTTCTTACAATGAAAGCACTCTTTCTGATCTAGGTTATTCTTGGACCTTATGTTTAAATTAGACATAGAAGCCCCAGCACGAATCACTTTGTGCTGCTGAACAACATTCAACTTTCGATACTTATTATCGAAGTTGGGTCCCATAAGTTAATCATTATCTAACAGTGAATGGAACAACTGTGGTTAGGGTTTAACTACATAAAGGAGAATCAAAAATTTAATTAGTAATTGATTCATTAAATCTAAAGATTTAAACTTTAATCAAAAGATTTCTTCCACTATTTTATTCGAATTAGTAGTCTCTACCTCCAATTCAAGGAATTATCTTGATTCCTTAGTGGGTACTAGAATCCACATAGACTGCACGCAAGCCTAACTATGGTTGGTCAATCTATGTACATCTAAGGATAGGTTCATAATCAATTATTTTTTTAAATAATTTTTAGTAATTTAATTTTGCCCCAAATATCTTTTCAGTACGCTAGGGCCTCCATTGAAAGTCCCGATTAGGTCCAACCATTAACATGATCATACTTGATCCATCTAACTAATGAATGATTAAGCCTAACTATGGTTGATTAGTTTAACCATCATTTAGAGAGACACGATCAAAAAATCATATTATAAATGATAATTTCATTAGCGGATAAGCACCAGGCCTATGGGCCTCCAATGATTATCTAACTAATGGACCCATTATCATCCACTTAATGGAAGGCTATGATCTAGTTATCACCATAACTATTTGATTTTAAGGATCTAATAATTTTAAAAAATTTAATTAATTTAATTTAAAAAAAATATTAGATTAACCAGCTTATCATGATCCTTCCACTAGCTTCACTAAGTCAGCTTAAGGAAGACCATTAATAGGTTGGTCGAGGAGCACCCAAATCAGTCACACTAATTTACCTAGCTGACATGGGTCAACTCAAATTGTCAAGTGATCAGATCAAAACTTAATCTCACCAAGAAGGTCAGATAAGTAAGATCGGTAGGAGGGTCTGCCAAAGCTTGCCTTAGACATCATCAGAAATGGTCAGGTAAGTGGGCTGCCAATTAAAAACCACCGATCATATGTGCCAAACTTATCTTAGACACCAACTGGTTTAATTAGTCTTGATTAGATCAACCTAATAATTCAAGCTAGACCACTTAGCCAAGAATCAAATCCATACCGATTTGGTCTGCCCAAAACTCTCATAACTGATAATGGCTGATAGTTTATCGGAGCAAGATTTGTCAAATTCTATGAAGATCTGAATATTTTCCACCATTTTACATCAGTCATCCATCCACAAGCAAACGGAGAAGTCAAAGTAACAAACAAAATCCTGCTGTAAGATATGAAAGTAAGACTTGAAAGAGTGAAGGAGACTTGGGTAGATAAACTCTATCATGTGCTCTGAGCATACCGAACTACTCAAAGATTGCCAATTGGGGAGACCCCATTTGCCTTGGCTTTTAGAATGGAAGCGATCATCCCAATAGAACTCAAACTTCCATCAACATGAGTCATGACATTAAATGAGCAGTGAAACTCACTAGACCTTAGGACTAACCTTAACTTATTAGAAGAAAAATGAGAGAAAGTCCAAGTTCAAATGACAGCCTACAAACAAAAAGTAACTCGCTACTATAATTCAAAAATCAAAGGCAAGATATTCAAAGTAAAAGACTTGGTACTTCGACGAGCAGCTATCTCACAGTCTCAGAATCAAGAAAAGCTCATTCTGAATTGGAAAGGTCCGTATGAAATAGAGGAGATTATCCGATCCGAAACTTATCATCTAAAGGAGCTCAGAGGAATAATTTTCCCACGGTCTTAGAATTCAGAAAACTTGAGAATGTACTACCAGTAACTTTCCTTCAGTAAAACTTTTCTATTTTAACATCACTACTTCTTAGCACAAAAATCGTGTAATGACTAATAACTCTCTGAAGCAACCTAAAGTAGCCCGTTAGGAATAGGGGGAGAACCTCATCCAAATGTGAGCAAAGTCGAAGGCCTCGTTGAACTAAGATGAGATGAGGGGAGAGGTCCTACCAATGGTCTTAACGTGGCTCTACAACCCGTTAGGAATAGGATTAGAACCTCGTCCAAATGTGAGCAAAGTCGAAGGCCTCATCAAATTAAGATGGGATGAGGGGAGAGGCCCTATCAACGGTCCTAATGTGCCCCTACAGTCTGTTAGAAATAGGAGAAGAACCTCATCCTAACATGAGCAAAGTCGAGGGCCTCATTAAATTAAGATGGGATGAGGGAAGAGGCCCTATCAATGACCCTAATGTGCCCCTACAATCTACTAGGAACAGGAGGAGAATCTCATCCTAATGTGAGCAAAGTCGAAAGCCTCGTTAAACTAAGATGAGATGGGAGAGGAGCCCTATTGATGATCCTAACGCACCCCCACAAGCCTTGTTAGGAACAGAAGGAAAGTCTTGTCCTAACACGAGCAAAAGTCAAAACCTCGTTGACCAAAGATGAGGGGAAGGAAGAAGCTCGGTGGAGAATTCTTACACGTATTTTTCTACAACAACGAGACTACGTCTAAAACAAAAGGTGGAACCTTATCCTGGTTTGTAGAAGAGGTCTTAGTTCGGCGTCCACAACAAGCATTTCATGAGAAGACAACATAGAGAAAAATGAGGTAAAGAAGGATGACAAGACCGATTACACTGAAAGAAAGAAAAGAGGAGGAGAAGAGAACCAATGCTCTAAGGCGAACCAGACTCCTCGGACTTCGGACTACCAACCCCGACCATCACCAAGGCCTGCTTTAGCCTAAGGATTTCCTCCTCAAGCTTCTTATTGTAAAGACCCTCTACGTACATTCTGTTAGCGAGCTAAAACTTACCCTCAAGCTCCCATCGCTATCTCCTTAAAACTTCAAACTCAGCCTCCGCATACTCGACAACCCGATGTTCATAGGTGAGCTAAAGCTTCAGCCATTGAACCTCGGCCTTCTCTATCTCAACCACCTCTGAAAGCTCACCGACGGTCCTCTTCAAGAAGGCAATCTCCTCTGACTCACCATCGTACTGGCTCCTCGACTATTGTGCAGTCACTTCTGAAGATGAGCTGCCTCATCTCTAGCAGCCTTGAGCTCGCCTTTAAGTCTGGACATCTTTCTCGCTCAGGTCACTCGATAACTATTATTTCAGTTCTCAGTATCTTGCAGCTGCTTCAAAAGCTGGGAGAACTTTTTTGACCAGTCCCAGTCGTATCGAAACTTATCGGTGGACCACAATGAGCTTCCTTCTAGGAGATGGATTTTTTTCCGACATTCTTTAGGTCAGCTTCAAGAGAGTTGGTCTTCGCCATCAATGCCCAGGACTTGTCACTAGCATTTCTCTTGAGTTCGGTGATCTCCTTCTCAAAGCTATCCTTCTGGATACTGAAGCTCACTGCATCCTTCATATGCAAGCCATGGAGGCGAGTGACCTCTTTGGTCACCTCAAAAGCATTCTTTCATGAGGCTCGAAGGTCGTCCTCCATCTTCTTCAACTTCTTCTTCAGAAGATGAACTTCTTTCCTTAGGCTCTTTATCAAAGGCTTTATCAAAACTCCCTGAGATAGTGGATCAGCATTGGTGGGAGACTGCATTCGAGGTATGAAAAGCACTCAAAGATATAGAAAAAATTCATTTTCATTTAATCTAAACTTTTGAGTACAAGGCAAGAAGGGGAGAAAAAAAATGTATAACTACTCGAAGATTTCAACCTCGAAAGGAGTGATGGAGGGTGGAGCCGAATCGTTCTCGGCCATCTCAAGTTTTTGAATTGGTTTGGGTGCCTCTACGGTAGGTTTAGATGGGCTAGAAGCGAGCTTATCGAAGGAAAGATCGATTGCGGCATTGGATGGTCCCGCATCTACATCATTTTCCTCCTTCTCCAAAAAGTTAAGGTTGAGCTCGGAGAACCTCCGGGCCATCCTGCCTTCGCAAAGCTCGAAACTCTTGATAAACGCCTCCTGGTCGAACCTGATGTTCAAGTTTCTCATCGCAAAAGAGGTCTTGAACTCTTCCACGGCCCGGGTCATCACCTCTGAGATCGACTTCGCCATTTGGGTCTCTAGTTCAGCGACCCTATTCTCGGCTTCCTTCCTCCTTTCCTCCTCCAAGGCTAGTGCAGCCTTTAGTCCGACCGAGATAAACTTCTCTTTACAAAGCGCATCCTGGAGACTTTCAATGTCCGCCATCTTTTTCTCGACAAGGTGCTCGATCTCGTTGACCCTCTCTTGAAGATGACGGATCTCGACTCGAAGGTCCTCCTGGGCCTTTAGTGCCTCTACCTCCTAACGATGCACTCTCTTGATGTAGGCGAGCATCTGGTGATCCAATTGCAATAAATGATTGATGTTAAAGAAAAAAAAGCAAAGAAGAAAAGAGCAGAAGAGAAGAGAAAGAGTCGAGCAATGGAGCAATCATCTTGAGGATGGTTCTGAGAGAACCCCAGATGAGCTATCGTGGATCCAAGTCGGCCATTTGATCCACCACCTCAGGCATGGCAAATTTGTTGATAAGATCCTGGATGATCTCTGGGTTGTCAAAGGGATCCTCCCCTCGTTCGTCGCCGTCGCCATCCGGTCTGCCTAAGCAAGCCTTGTGGGACGTCTTGGCAACGGCTTTCTTATTTTTCTTTCTTCCTTTGTCTCTTTCTTGGCAAAAAGTTTTGAAGCCTGATCCCCACTAGAGGGACCTGAGGGCATGGAAGGCATCGAGCCCACACTAGCGATGCTGACCTCAGCATTTAGGGCAGTCTCGGCATCAGTGACGACCTCGAACATAGTGTTAGTAGAGGTAGGGACTTCGGAGCTGGAAGCATCGACCTTTGCCCTCTTTTAGCTATCGCTTGGCACCTTCCCTTTCCTCTACTTGGTGTAGAGCTCTTTGGTAAGCATCTTGGCAGCTTTTGTGTCCATTTCTGTAATAGAAAAAGAAGCACAGTCAGTAGCAATACATGTACGCAAAATTGTGTGGATTCAAAAATCAAAAGATGTATCAGTGGGATTGTGGGGACTCAGACCCAGGTTAAATAAGGTCTGTTCCTTTAGAAGGTCAAAAAGAAGAGGAGCTCGGTATGCTTTAAGTTTATCGAAGGAATCAAGGTCGGCTCCGTCTAAGCTAGGAGCTTGGTGAACTGACTCTCTAATATAACCCCATGGAGGAAGACTTAATGACAGGGTCGGGCAATGTACAAAAAAAAAACTTTTGCTTCCTATTATGAATGGAAGAAGGAGTACCTTTCAATAATACCTTCTTGCCGATCTGCGGAAAAAGTACCATTAATTCTTTGCAGAAGGATGGCGCTTGAAGGTGTAGAAATTCCTAAAATGCAAAATGGTCAGCTGGACTTCAGTCAATCGATAGAGGGAGAGTATACCTATGACAAATCAAAAGGAGATCGATATAATAGATGTGAAGGAGATGTTTAAAAATTGAAAGAGGATGACTACAAAAGAAGGTAGTAGGAGCCTAAGCCCGGCATGCAAAGTTTCTAAGTACAAACAAAATCGGCCAGTCGGAGGGGAGCTGACTCGGTCGTCAGAGCTAGAGAGTTCAAGATCGTATTCCAGAGGAATTTCATATTGAATTTGGATCAGAGAATGGTCGTTCAGGGTAAGAACAGGCGGGATGGTGTCTGGAGCGAAAAACGAGCGGGACATGTTCCTAGGTTTTACCTCAGCCAGGGATGTAGGGCCAAAGAAGGTCGGTTCGAACGAGTCCCATGAACCGATGGAGTGAAAGATTTTGGAAGACATTCGGATCGAGATTAAACCCCAAGAACCCCCCCCCCCCTAAAAAAAAAAAAAAAATGTAGGGCAAAGGTCGCCACCAAAAAATTAGGGAAGCAAGAAGCCAGAAATGAAAAGCACGAATAACCTAAGAGAAGGGTTAGGAAACTGACCTAAGCTGTCTAGAAAGAATAAAAGGATGATGGATGAGGACCAATCGAAAGGATGTCCGGAGCTCAGGAAGGTGAGAGAGAAGGTTAAGACCCTTGGGAAGAAGATGGACGGGGGCAGAAGGAAGGAGAAGACTCAAGTAGGAATGACTTCCAGGTGAAGGGAGAAGATCTTAAATAGCCAAAAGTAACCTGAGACAATTATGATCGTGGATCAACTTTGGCAAGTCAGCGTGCACTACGTGTCCCACTCATCATGATAGAAAGGCAGACGCAGACGGAGTCTTTATGGCACCATACCTGGGGTAGAGTTTCGATGGAAGAAATGAAGGACCATCTTTTTGAACTCATTTCAGATTTAAAAGGTTTTGGTGCCAGCATAGCAAACGCCAAAATATCTTATCCCGACAAGGCAGGAGCTCGAGAATGAACTTCGATGGTCGTCTTTTTACTTTCTTCCTTCGAATTTCAAATTCGGAAGTGAGGGAACTATTATTGGAGATAAACCTCGGTCCCGCCGAAATTTGGTTTGGTGCTCAGTCAGGTATAACTCATGATCGCAGGAGAGCTTCAATCGCAAACTTCTTCCGGACTCCTTTAGTAGCCAAACCCCTTCCAGACTTCTCCAGCAATCGAACTCCTTCCGAACTCCTCCAGTAGTCGAATTCCTTCCAGACTCCTCCAATAGCCAAATTTCTTCCGGACTCCTCCAATAGCTGAACTCCTTTCAGACTCCTCCATCAGTCAAATTCCTTTCGAACTCCTCCAGTAGTCGAACTCCTTTTGGACTCCTCCAACAGTCGAACTCCTTTCAAACTCCGCCAGTAATCGAACTTCTTCTAGACTCCTCTAGCAATCGAACTTTTTCTAGACTCCTCCAGTAGCCAAACTTCTTTCGGACTCCTCTAGTAGTCGAACTCCTTCTGGACTCCTTCAATAGTCGAACTCTTTCTGGAATCCTCCAGCAGTCGAACTCTTTTCGGAATCCTCCAGCAGCCAAACTCTTTTTGGACTCCTCCAATAGCTGAATTTTTTCCAGACTCCTCCAGCAACCAAACTCTTTTTGGACTTCTCCAATAGTCAAACTCCTTCCGAACCCCTCCCGACCGAACTTTCCGCAGTCACCCAGGAAGGTCTCTATACGAACCCAACTCCATACAGCACGAACCAACTCACCCACATACCCCTTAAGAGAAGTCCGAGCTCCCTTGGTATTGATGTAACTCAAAGATTCATCACCAACTGACGTCACTTCTCCGAACTTCGACTATTAAATCTCAACGGACTGACACGTCACGACAACAGACACTACCCTCCATACAAACTCCACATGGCCCTGAGCGGTCTACTATCGGATGGTTATGGTTTTCACTATCAGTTTGTTATAGGCTCCATCTATAAAAGGGATCCTTCATATATATTTTCTCTAAGCTCTCTTCTTCTTCTCGATATTCTATAACTTTCTCTACTGAGTACTCCATTTCTATTGATCGAAAGAGCTGACTTGATCGTCGAAGGATCTTGCCAAAGCCACCCACCCTAGGCTCTGGATGAGACTTATCTTGCAAGTCACTAGCAGTGATCTCATCTTTTTCGACTCCAGCGCTCCTCCGACGATGATCAAATTTTGCACCAACAGGTACCATTGCTAGATGGTCACTTTGATTGGCACAAAAATTTATTTCTATGCTACCAGCTTAAGTTTGAACCTATGAGATCATACACATTAGAGTTCACGATCCGATCGGATGGTTGATCAATGATCGAGAATCATTCTAAGATTAAACAATTAACATGATTGATGTTTAACCTTGTGCAAGTATTGCAGGAGGATTGATTAACAATTCAATTGCTAATTAGCTTAATTTGATTAAGCCTAAGAATTGAGATTAAGTTTAATTAAATATGATTTAATTAGATTTAGTTTGGACTTGATTGAATCAAGTCTAATTGATTTATTGGATAAGCCAAGTGCATGGAAGAACTAATCTTAATTCAACTAGGACTTGGGTCAGCCCAATTTTTTAATTTAATTAAAAAATTAAAATAAAATTAAATTTGATTTAATCTAACTTAATTAAATTCTTATTGGGTTAGGGCCTAATTTAATTAGGTTGATTTACTTCTAGTTTGATTTAGTTTGAGAAACTATATTTGACCAAGTCAAATATGGAATCCTGGTAAGACTATGATTCATCTTGCTTGCGCCACCTATATCCTATGCCCCCATGTCCTTTCTCTTTTATTTTTGGTGAGAAATTTTCTCTCTTCCTGATCATCACGCACTCCTATCCCTCTCATCTCTTTCCTATATGGCATTAAATTGTGGACCAGGTCAATAGATGGAAAGTTGTTGAAGTTTGTTGGACTCTATATGATAGAATCCTAACAAACTTGGTCTCTTTCCATGTGTGCCATCCCATCCTGATTTATCTTCTAATTTTCATGGTTAAAAGGAGAAGTTTTTGCACCTACCCTGGTGGTCCATGGCTAAAATAAAGGAGGGGGCACCCAAGTGTTGGGTGCCTCAACAACTTGCTATATATGTTCTTACCTTGTGTAGGAATTTGATCCAACAAAAATTCTTCCATATCTCTTTATAAGTAGGTATTTTTAGGCTGAATTTTGCAGTGATTCTAGAACATTGAGAGGGCTCTTAGGCATGTGAAAATCTCAGAGAGAGACACTTGGGGCATGGAGATTTCATAGATAGCAATCTAGGTATCTAGGTGAGAGAAAAGAGAAGAAGAAGGTCTTCTTCTAGAGTTCTTTTTCTCTTCCTTTCTCCTCCTCTTTTATAGAGATTATCGGATATTATTTTAGATCAAAAGTCTCTTTCCTTTCTTTTAATTTTTTGGAGTGTCTAGATCTTGAAGAAGGAAGCACCGGATCGACCATTGAAGAAGGATCAGCATAGTACTAGCATACTGTGTTAATTTCCTACATCGAACTTCTAATCGGAATTCATGGGCTTGTGTGGACATCTCTTAGAGGTCGGACACATGTGTGGCTTGGAGCTTCATTCTCAGCATAGATCAGTAAGTTAGAATGTCTAACTTACATAGGTAATATGGATCTGATCCTATGTTACATATTTACAATAGATCTAGTGTAGATTCATGTTAATGTGATCAACATGTCTTTTACTTCTAATATTTTTAATTTTTGATTTAATCCCATGCTATAATCCTGTAATAGGATCTTAGATCTAGGCGTTCTCTAATTTTTATGAATTAATTTTGATTAATTTCTATCTTCCGCTACCTAGATCTAAAAAAGTTTAAAGATCTAGTCCTGAAACTCTAGATTTGATTTCTTCATTTTTCTCTAGTGCTAATCCTATTTGTATAGAAAGTAGATGGCCACCGGGATTCGCTAGAGGTGGAAGAGACGATCTCACTGGGGAGACCTACAAAATAAAGTTCAGACCGGAGGTGGGTGGCTCCGACAGATTCCTCCGATGGTCAAGTTAGCTTCCTAGCCATCAAGAATAGAGTACACAAAAGATTAAGATAGAGAGGAGAGCTTAAAGAGAATAACATATCTGAAAAATCTCTTATATAGATAGAGTTGGTAACAAAATGATAGTGACAGCCATAACAAAAAGTCAGAAGGCCATTCAGATCACTTGGAGTTTTTTACGGAGAGTGGGCTATTATTTATCATGACTTGCTGGTGGTTGAATTCCATTTGTTAAAGTTTGGATGGGAGATCGAGTCTGGTAATGAGATGTTCATACTGGGATAGGAAACTTAAAGTCGAGCTAACTGGGCTTGAAGGTCAGCTTTTAAGTAGTGGATGATGGGCTTACAATTAGGTTTTGAGTTTGAATCTTGTCAGAGCTATCTTTATCAGCTTTCAAGAGCTTGGCCATCTTTAAGGTCGGCTGAGAGCAAGTGTAGGCATTCTGGTTTGGCAGACTAGAGGCCAAAAAGGGATGGCAGATTCTTCAATGAGAACTGCGACCAGGCTCTCTTTAAAAAGCTCGGTGGATATCCAAGACTGACTTGAAGCTAGGATGGAGGAATACTAAAATTCACTACTTGCAGAGTAGCTACTTCTCATTTTGGATTGAAGATCGAACTTATATCGATGGCGAGATCCTCTTATTAACTCAAGTTCATCCAACTGAAGTCTTTAGTGTGAAATTGATGGGATCTGCTATCTACAGAGTGAAGTAGAGAAGTTCGATCGATTTTCGAGGTTGATTGTAGGTCAAGATCGGATGGTGCAGGAGACCTCATCTCTGTGAGATGACTACTGCTTATTCTAGATTGAGAATTAGAATCAATCAGATGGCAGCTCCTTTCACTAGTCAAGTTTGTCTGGCCGAAGTTCATAATGTAGTTTGGTAAGGTCTGCCATTATCGGAAGAAAACTAGAGAAATTATTGCTAAGAAGGTCGACCGATGCACAAGATTCGAAGGTTAATCTTTAGAAATCTGTTTGAACTAGGAAATCAACTTAGACGAGGTTTGGACTTGGCCATCACTATTATGAATTATTCCAGGACCTATGGAAATCCTTATACCTTCTACCAACTCTGAGGAAGCAAGTTGGAGATGATAGCAAGAAAGATAAAGATCAGATGATAAGAAGATGAGACGGCGGCAGAGTGAGAAAGAGAGAAAGCTAGGATTTTAGGAAGAAAAGGAATTCAATTCATTCTTTTCTTTCTTTCATAATATATATATACAAGTATATATATAGACACCCTGAATCAACATGACTCAATCCTAAAAAACTCTCCTCAACTAACCCATATATGAAAACACTCATCCAAGCTCATGTAAACTCATGTCTTGCATGCTCTCATCCCCTGGACTAAAGACCTAGCCCAATACATGAATTAGCCATCTTAAGACCTCTCATACCAAGCCTTAAGACCCTTTGGATTAGATCCAATCAAAGATCAAATAGAAAACCCATCTAGATTTATTCACCATCATCGAGCTGGCTTGGTCAGAAGCCAAGCCGGCTCAACTGCATCTCCCCAAACCATGTCTTCTGTTTGCCAGATCAAGCCAGCTCGATCTCAGATCAAGCTGGCTCAGTTGTGTATTTGAGCCAGCTTGACTGTATACCAATCTTTTTATCTTTGCTGATACATGTCCGACCAATCCTAGCCTTCAGAAGCCATCATCTTGACTCCTTCACAGTCTTCCAAGACTTGGGAGTACCACACTTATCCTTTCAATCTCCATCTTGGTGCCCCAAGGCTTGAGGCAAGTCTATCCTGTCCATCAGGCACATTGATTTCATACATTTACGAAAGCTATCCCGAGGAAGAATTTTTGTTAGTGCATCTGCTGGATTCTCCTTGGTGTGGACTTTCACTAGCTTTACTTCACCTTCTTCCACAAGATCTCTAATCTGGTGGTATTTGATATCGATGTATTTCATCCTTGTATAGTAGATAGAGTTTTGAGCAAGTAACAGTACACTTTGACTATCGCAGTGCACCCTAACAGCCTCCTGCATGAGACCCATCTCTAACGCCAATCTTTCAACCATAGTGCCTCCTTTGCTGCCTCTGTAACATGTATGTATCTACCTCAATTGTAGATAAGGCCGTGATGGATTTTAAGCATGATCTCCATGAGACTGGACCTCCAAACAGGCTAAACATAAAGCTATCATTGACCGCCGAGTGTCCATGTCTCCACCAAAATCTGCATCCATAAACCCATTTATCTGCTCCCAATCTTTCTTGGACAAGTCAGAGAGTTTCTTAGCTCCATCTTGCTATCCATAGTAGATGCCAACTCCAATAGTACCTATCAAGTATCTGAAGATCCACTTCAGTGCTCTCTAGTGCTCCTTACCAGGCTGTGCCATGAACCTACTGACCTGACTCACTGCATGAGCGATATCTGGTCTACAATACATCATGGCATACATTAAGCTTCCTACACTAGAGGCAAATGGTGTTCTCTCCATCTTCTAAGTCTCCACCTCACTCTATGGTGACATCATCTTTGAGAGTCTAAAATGTCCAGCAAGTGGCAGCTCTGTCGGTTTTGCTTCCTTCATCCCAAACCTCTCCAAGATCTTTCTGATGTAGCCTCCCTGAGATAAATGAAGCAACCTCTTGGCTCGATCTTTAAAGATTTTCATGCCTAAGATCTTCCTTGTAGGCCCCAAATCTTTCATCTCAAACTTCCGAGATAAAGCTGCCTTTAGTTCCTACACAACCTTCCTGCTCTTGCATGCTATAAGCATGTCATCCACATACAAGAGTAGAAATATTCTAGACTCATTCTCTAAAGATTTAACAAACATACAAGCGTCATACTTGCACCTGAAAAGTCCAATGCTCCTCATATATGAATCAAATTGCTTGTACCATTGCCTTGGCGATTGCTTCATCCCGTATAACAATTTCTGCAGCAAATAGACCTTTTCTTCTGCTCCTGGCTCTTGGAACCCTAGTGGCTACTCCATATAAATGATTTCCTTCAAATGCTCATGGAGGAATTGTTGGAAAATATGTCCTAAAGCCAATCATCTAAGTAGTAGATGATTGAAATTAGTATATGCATTATCTAATAATAATAGTAATTTGGCTATTTCATCATAAAAGTTTTATCTTCCTTAAATGAACTTCTAAATTATGATGAAGTCTTTAGAACCACAATCAATCAATAAAAGAGAATTTATCAGATGGTTCTTAAATTATTTACGATCAAATGATAAGTTATTAACAAGGATGATAACTTATCGAGTGTAGGTTGCTGTATGCCATATGCATTAGTTGTCCTCATAACCAAGTGGCGTAGAGACACTGGTATGGCATCCAGATGAGATGTAGGAGTACATCTGCATTGAACGTGATCAATATAGTCAAGAATAGTAGCTAAGGCCAATGGGTATAAGTGTCCCTCCGACTTGAGATCGCCATGGTGACTTGCGAACAACTCACTATACTTTGGTACTAGACAACCTGTATTTCTAATATAGGTGACGGAAGGTTTTAGGATACAGTCAAGTACTTGTAGAGTTAGTGTGTGAGTCAAGATGGAATTGACCACTCCTGATTAACTTCATGAAGAGAATGTCTCACTGTATTTTAATTTAGCAAAATCTAGGCCTAGGTAATCCTCGTGAGGTATCACGAAATTTGCAAAATTTTGAGACACAATAGAGATGACTTGTATGAGTGTTTGACAGTATGCTCAAAGTCATCTTGAGCATTATTGATCATAGGGATGAATTATATGGTAACCATGGGCCAGGATTCTAAGAATGTTGCTTTGCATACATTTGATCTATTCGAACATCGGGAATCATTGCTAGATGGTAACTTCGATTGGTATAGAAATCAATTTCTATACTACCGACTTAGGTTTGAACCTATGGGATCATACACATTAGAGCTTGTAACCTGATCGGATGGTTAATCGACGATTAAGAATCGTTTCAAGGTCAAACATTTAATGCGATTGATGTTTGACCTAATGCAAGTATTGCAGGAGGATCGATTAGCAATTGGATTGCTAATTGGCTCAATTTAATTGAGCAATCAGACTGAGATCAAGTCTAATTGAATTAGATTCAATTAGAATTGGTTTGGATTTAATTAGATTAAGTCTAATTGGTTTATTAGATAAGCCAATTGCAAGGGAAGAATAATTTCTTATTTAATTAGGACTTGGGGGCACCTGATTGACTTAAGATTTAAATTAGATTTAAATCTTGATTTAATCTAATTTAATTAGACTCTTAGTTAAACTAGGATCATCCTTAATTAGGTTACATTTAATCTAGTTTTAATAAGATTTAAATTAGATTTAAAATAATTTTGACCTAGTCAAACAAGAGGAGTCCCAGTTGGACTGGGACTCTCTCTCTTTCACTTGCGACTAAGAAAGTCCACACCATATTTTAATTTTAAATTTTTTTTGTATGATTTTCATGCCTAAGAAATGATTTTCCACACCACATTATCTCAAGAATTGGATTTAAATTTGATTTGGTCAAAATTAGAAGGAAGTTGGAAATTGTTTCATACTTGGAAGAGTCTTCTTTGACCCAAACTCCTTCCTCCTTTGGTTTTTTGCATGAGAATCAGTGGTTACATGAAAAAATAAGTGGGAGGGGCATCCAAGAGTTGGACGCCCCATAGAAGTTCTCCTTTGATTAGGTTTTGACCTGGTCTTGCAATAAAAGGTGAATGCTTCTTATGAGATGGTTTTAGGACATAAAAAATTCTAAAAAAATATGAAAAATTAGAGGAGAAGGAGAAGAAGGTGTGGAGGATTTGTGGTACCAAGATTTATAGAGAAGGGCCCTCAATTAAGACATCAAAGGTTGATGTCTTGAAAAGATAAGGTAAGAGAAGATTGTCTTCTCTTATATTTTTCTTTTATGTTTCTCTCTTCCTATTTTATTTATAATTTTTATATGATAAAAATCTAAGAGAGAGAGAGAGAGGGAGAGGAAGGACTTGAGAAAAGATGGTGCCAATATTCTTATAGAAAAGATCTTCATCTGGACATCAATCGTTGATGTCATGAAGGCACAAAGGTAAGAAAAGATTATCTCTCTTTGTTTTTTCTTTTGAGTATCTTTTTCTTCATTATTTTATGTAATTTTTATATGATATAGATCTGAGAGAGAGAGAGAGAGGAAGAGGGTGTGGAATTTGTGCTCCAAGGTGTTGGGGCATGGTGATCATTTTTGGACATGATCTGATCATGTCCTGATGCGAGAAGAAGAAGAGAAGAAGGTCTTCTCTTAGGGTTTCCTTGAGAGCCCTTCTTCTCAATTTTATTTATGAGATTTTTATGAAAAAAATTTGAGGGTGTAATATCTAAAAAATTAATAAAAAATCCAAAGGAGAAGATCTTCTCTGAACCTAGCATAATAGATGTTTTCAGGACATCAAGCGCTGACATCCTGAAGGAGAAGATAAATCTTCTCCTAGGGTTTTTTCATATATCTTTTTATTTTCTGATTTATGGAAGATCCAAGGGTTATATTCCTCCCTCATTTCTCCTCATGTTCTTCATCTCTTCGATTATCCAAGAGATCCGAAGAACATATATTTGATTAACCATTAGGAGGGATCCGCGAGAAGCTAACACTTCGAGCAGATCTTCGTTCGACGAACCTTCAATTTGTATTGCAGGTTCGTGTAGATCACCTATAGAGGTTGGACGCATGTATGGCTCCAAAGGCAACAACAAATTCAACCACAAGTTCTCAACCCGTACAGAGGTAAGAGATTTGATCTCTTGGTCACCTAGATGTGATCTAGGGTTAGATTTAGAATTATTCTAGATCTAGATATTGATATGATCAATATCATTTATGATTAATTTAATTTTAGATTTATATTTGTATCATAACATATTATAGATTCTTGATGTAGAATTTTGTAATTTGACTACATGCATGTTGTAGATTAAATAGTTTAATCTATGTCTTCCGCTGCTCTATATTTTGAAAAAGTTTTGAAATCTATGCATGAAACCCTGCATGTTTTCTATCTATGGTATCAGAGCATCTAGGTTCTATTATAACATGTTTATGTATTCTTTAGATTAAATTTGAAAATTAAAGTTAATTAAAGATCGCACATACTGCCATAAAATTGTCTTATTGTAAGGTTAACCCCTTACAATGAAAAGGTTATCGTAGTATGTGCTGATCTGAATCAAAATCATGAATTATTTAGATTAGATCTAAGAAAATTTATGATTTAATTTTTTTAATTTAAATCTAAGATTTAATAGATATTAAATTTATTTTAGATTATTTAGATTATATCTAAATAATATCAGGATTGCACATACTACCATAAGATTGTCCTGCTGTAAGATTTACCCCTTATAGTGGAAAGGTTGTCCTAGTATGTGCTAATCTGAGAAACTTAGGTTATAAATGTGTTAGATGAGATCTAAAGTGATTTATGATTTATTTTTAAATTTTAAATCTAATTTTAAATGATTTATGATCTAATCCACATGATGTGTTTTATGTTTAGATTTAATCCTCTTATTGCATATATTGATACGTAATTTTTGTTTTGAATCTAGAATGTATATGTATGACATATTTATTTTATAGAAATTAAATTGCAAACTTACTTTCTATAAAACCCTAGATTTGAAATCTTAGGACATGATCTAAATAATGAAATCAATCAGATCTAAAACTATAAATTGAATATAATTCAATATAATTTGAAAATGTTTTACATAATAAAATCAGAAACTAGTTCTGAGATTCCATAAATCTAAACCCATAAGACTTGAACTTAAATGAGAATTAAGTGATTATTTAGGATCTAGGTTTATGATTTGAAGATCCTAAGATAATTTCATAAAACATGGGTTAAAGGAAAATGGATTAGCTTTGATCAGATTCTTAACTGGGTTAGACCTAGGGTTAGATTAAATATGGACATAGTTAAGAAATTGATTAAATCTAATTAATAGTTAATTAGAATTAGATCATTTCTATAGATCACTTCAATAGTTGTAGTTGATCAAAGTTCATACATCTAACAAATGGATGCTGATCGTGGCTCAATAGTCGAGACCGAGTCTTTAGGTAGACCAAATCAAAACTGACAAACCAATTGATGTCTAAGATAAATCTGGCATCCTAGATCGATGGTATTTAATTGATAGCTTGCTTACCTGACCATTTCTGATGATATCTAAGGCAAACCTTGGCAGACCCTTCCACCGATCTCACTTACCAGGCCAATGTGGTTAATCAAATTTTTGATTAGGTTGCTCATTGATTCATGCTAACCCATGTCATATAGAAAATCAGTGAGATTGATTTTATTCAGTGAGACTGATTTAGATGCCCATGGACCATAATTAACCCTAGTCCTCATCAGTGACTTGCGAAGTCAGTGGAAGGCTTGACTTGGTAAAGTCAGTGGGAGCAAATTGATCCATGTCCTTTCTATCCTTAAATCACAAATAATTTAAATCCTCTAAAATTATTAGATCCTTAAAATGACAAAGTTATGGGGATAACGAAGTCATAGCCTCCTATTAAGGTGTTTGATAATGGGTCCATTAACTCAATAATCATTGGAGGCCCAAAGGCTTGGTGTTTGTTGACTAATGAAATTATCATCCATCATATGATGACTTGGATGTATCTCTCTAATGGTGGTTCGATTGGCCAACCAAAGTTGAGCCTGATAATTCATTGATTAGATACGCCAAGTATGATCATGTTAATGGTTGGACCTAACTGGACCCTTTTCTAAGAAGGCCAAAGCCAACTAATCAGGGCCTGGGCCAAAATTAAAATTACTAAAAATTATTTAGAAAAATAACTGGTTATGAACCTACCCTTAGATATATATAGGTGGGCCAACCAAAGTTGGTCTCGTATGCAGTCTATGTGGATTCTAGTACCTACTAGAAAATTAAAGCAATTCCTCGAATTGAAGGTAGAGGCTACCAGTTCGAATAAAATAGTGGAAGAACTTTTAGACTAAAGTTTAAGTCTTTAGACTTAAAATGATTCATATACAATAGATCATTGTTCTCTATTAAGGCTAAATCCTAATTGCTCCTATCACTATTAGACAGTGAAGACTTATGGATCCAACTTTGATAATCAGTATCGAAAATTGAATATTGATTTAGCAGTATGAATGGGTTCGTATTGGGGTTTCTAAGCTTAGTCAAAATAATTAGTCCAGGATTAATCCAAATCAGTCATAGTACTTCTAATGTCTGAAACAAGATCATAGGAAGAAGATTTGTCTTGCTTTCCTTGACCACAACAGGCTGAATAAGAGAAAGGAGCAAAAGTTGCTTATTAAAGACGTTATATGATAACACCTTAAAACTTCTCTATATGTAATTCTACTACTTGGATATTAGATACCAGTGGTTTTATGCAATTTGTTGCAATGACTTAAGGTAAGTAGAATGTACATACCCTAGTTTGATTATGTCATGGATGTCTATGTTTGGCATTATAGGATTAGTAATATTGACAAGAATAGGATAAACGAGTTAGCTTGAGAGGAAAACCTTGATATCAATGATTGTGAATCATTGATAGCTTGTGAATCTTGTCTTCTTAGGAAGATGACAAAGTTACCTTTTACTGAAAAAGATGAATGAGCCGATAACGTTCTAAGTCTCATACATAGTGATGTATGCGGACCTTGAACTTAAGTGCCAAAGAAAGACATTAAATTTCATTATAGACGATCTATCTGGGCATGGGGACGTCTGGGATGAATCATTTAAAATGTTCAAATAATTCAATAATGAAAAAGAAAAATAAATTAGATAAGGTATTAAAACTCTTCAATCAGATCAAGGAGGCAAATACTCATCCAATGAGTTTGTGACATATCTAGGAGAGAATAGGATTCTCTCTTAGTAGATTTTTTTTTAGAACACAGTGTATTTAAAAGGAGAAATTGAACTTTGTTAGACATGGTTCAATCCACAATAGGGTATACTTGTCTGCCTGTTGTAGGGTTGTGCTCTTGTGACTATTTTTTTACCCTAAAAATTTATACCAAGTTAATCTGTTGCATTAACTCCATATGGGATATGGATCGGGCATAGATCTAGACTCTCTCACTTTCAGGTCTGGAGTTGATCAACCTATGTTGTATATTTGCACACAGATAAACTTGGATCCCGGTCCAATAAGTGTTTAAGGGTTATTAATTCTGCTATGCTAAAGAACATAAGATGTTTATCAGCAGTAGGACATTCCTTTTGGAAAAAAGTTTCTTAGAGAAGGAACTGATGCCTATCAAGTTGAACTTATAAAAGTTTGACAGATAGAAAGAAACTGACGTTATCTGATAAACCTATAGAATCGGATTTGATCAGATCAAATTTGGAGCCCATTAAAGTATCACCTTTAAGAAGATCCGATAGAGTACCGCATTAGTCTAACAGATACTTCAGTGTCTAGGTCAGGGATGACGATCATGTTGAGCTCGATGAGAACAACAAGAATTCGATCACCTATAAGGATACAGTGCAGTGGTCTGATTCTAAGAAATGGCTTGGAGCCATTGATCCAAATTGAAGTCTATGAAAATCAATAATGTATGGACACTAGTTGATCACCTGAAGGGATAAAATCCATTGGGTGTGAATGGATTTTTAATAGGATTAGAGTAGTACAAACGGGAAGGTAAGAACCTATAAAGCCCATCTGAGTATCATCTCAGAGTTCGAACATACGTTCTGAATGTTTATCTTAGTTATGAACAAAAACAAATCCTACACTTATTATTAGGCAAAATGTTTTGTAGTGTTATTTCTTATGATGTTTGAGGATGAAATTCTTTTAATCCGAAATAGCATTCCAATATTGCAAGGAATAAAGGTTTAGCTGTCATCTTATTTATCCATGTACGAGATTAAACATGGTATACTCACTAGAGGTAGTGAGCAGATACCAGTCTGATCCAAGTAAGAGCCATTGGAGGATTGTATAGATAATCCCTAAGTATTTAAAAAATACTAAGGTCCAGTGACTTAAATATGGAAGTACTAACTTAAAATATATGGATGTTTTGATTTCAGTTAGAACAAGATGATAATAAGAGAATGTTGACTCATACCCTAATTATAAGAGCAATCTGCTGGAAAGATTTTAAGCAAGATACTTTAGCCTATTCAGTTAGTAATGTAGAGTACATCATGGCATATGATGCTGCCATGTAAGCTGTGTAATTACTGAGGTTCAATAGCAGGTTGGGAGTGGCACCCTCCACCCATGGTCTAGTCCTATCGTAGCATTGGAGCCATAGCTTAGGCTAAAGAACTGAAGGACCAGCATATTCTGCATCATTTTCATCTTAGATATTTGATCTAAGTGACGTCGATCTTTAGAAGATCTATGTAAAAGGAGAACTTGACCGATCCATTTGCTAAGGCCTCGAAACTAAGGAGTTCTATGAACTCAAGTGGAAGATAGGATATTTGATATCATTCTGATTGGCTTTAGTCCAAGTGGGAGTTGTTGGAAAATGTGTTCTAAAGCCAATCATCTAAGTAGTAGATGATTGAAATTAGTATATGAATTATCTAATAATAATAGTAATTTGGTTGTTTCATCATAAAAGTTCTATCTTCCGTAAATGAACTCCTAAATTATGATGAAGACTTTAGAACCATAATTAATCGATAAAGAAGGATTTATCAGATGGTTCTTAAATTGTTCACGATCAAATGATAAGTTATTAACAAGGATGATAACTTATCGAGTGTAGGTCACTGTATGCCATATGCATTAGTTGTCCTCGTAATCAAATGGTGTGGAGACATTGGTATGACATCCAGGTGAGATGTATGAGTACATCTACATTGAACGTGACCAATGTAGCACTCTACTGTCAAGAATAGCTAGCTAAGGTCAATGGATATAAGTGTCCCTCCGATCGAAGATCGTCACGGTGACTTGCGAGCAACTTACTATACTTTGGTGCTAGACTATCTATATTTCTAATATAGATGATGGAAGATTTTTGGGTATAGTTAAGTACTTGTAGAGTTAGTATGTGAGTCAAGATGGGATTGACCACTTCTAATTAACTTCAGGAAGAGAATATCTCGCTGTATTTCAATTTAGCAAAATCTAGACCTGGGTAATCCTCGTGAGGTATTATGGGATTTACAAAATTTTGAGACGTAATAGAGATGACTTGTATGAGTATTTAACAGCATACTCAAAGTCGTCTTGAGCATTATTGATCATAGGGATGAATTATATGGTAACCATGGGCCAGGGTTATAAGAATGTTGCTTTGCATACATTCGATCTATTCGGATGTCGGAAACCATTGCTAGATGGTAACTTTGATTGGTACAGAAATCAATTTCTATACTACCGACTTAAGTTTGAACCTATGGGGTCACATACATTAAAGTTTGTAATCTGATCGGATGGTTAATCGACGTTTGAGAATCATTTAAAGGTCAAACATTCAATGCGATTGGTGTTTAACCTAATGCAAGTATTGTAGAAGGATCGATTAGCAATTGGATTGCTAATTGACTCAATTTGATTAAGCAATCAGACTGAGATCAAGTCTAATTAAATTAGATTTAATTAGAATTAGTTTAGATTTAATTATATTAAGTCTAATTGATTTATTAGATAAGTCAATTGCAAGAAAAGAATAATTCCTTGTTTGACTAGGACTTAGGTGCACCTGATTGACTTAGAATTTAAATCAGATTTAAATCTTAATTAATCTAATTTAATTAGACTTCTAATTAGACTAGGATTATTCTAAATTGAGTTGCATTTAATCTAGTTTAAATAAGATTTAAATTAGATTTAAAATAATTTTGACCTAGTCAAACAAGAGGAGTCCCAATTGGACTGGAACTCTCTCTCTTTCACTTGCGCCTAAGAAAGCCCACACCATATTTTAATTTTAGATTTTTTTCTATGATTTTCATACCTAAGAAATGATTTCCCATATTCCATTATCTTAGGAATTGGATTTAAATTTGATTTGGTCAAAATTAGAAGGAAGTTGGAAATTGTTTCCTACTTGAAAGAGTCTTTTTTTATCCAAACTCCTCCCTCCCTTGGTTTTGTGCATGAGAATCAGTGGTTACATAAAAAAATAAGTGGAAGGAGTATCCAAGAGTTGGACACCCCATAGAAGTCCTCCTTTGACTAGGTTTTGATCTAGTCTTGCAATAAAAGGTAGACGCCTCTTATAAGATGGTTTTAGGATGTGAAAAATCCTAGAAAAATCATGATAAATTAGAGGAGAAGGAGGAGAAGGTGTGGAGGATTTATGATGCCAAAATTCTTGGAGAAAAGCCCTCAATTAAGACATCAAAGGTTGATGTCTTGAAGAGACAAGGTAAGAGAAGATTGTCTTCTCTTATATTTTTCTTTTATGTTTCTCTCTTTCTATTTTATTTATGATTTTTATATGATAAAAATCTAAGAGAGAGAGAGAGAGGAAGAGCTTGAGGAAAGATGGTGCCAAGATTCTTATAGAAAAAGTCTTCATCTGGACATCAATCGTTGATGTCATGAAGGCATAAAGGTAAGAGAAGATTATCTTCTCTTTATTTTTTTTTTTTTGAGTATCTTCTTCTTCATTATTTTTTATGATCTTTATATGATATAGATCTGAGAGAGAGAGAGAGAGGAAGAGGGGGTGAAATCTATGCTCTAAGATGTTGGGGCATAGTGATCATTTTTGGACATGATCTGATCATGTCTTGATACGAGAAGAAGAAGAGAAGAAGGTCTTCTCTTAGGGTTTCCTTGAGAGCCCTTCTTCTTAATTTTATTTATGAGATTTTTATGAGAAAAATTTGAGGGTGTGATATCTAAAAAATTAGAAAAAAATTCAGAGTAAAAGGTCTTCTCTGAACCTAGCATAATAGATGTTTTCAAGACATCAACCATTGACGTCCTGAAGGAGAAGATTTGTCTTCTCCTAGGGTTTTTTCATGTCTTTTTATTTTCTAATTTATGGGAGATCCAAGGGTTGGATTCCTCCCTCATTCCTCCTTATGTTCTTCATCTCTTCGATTATCTAAGAGATTTGAAGAACATGTATTTGATTAACCATCAGGAGGGATCCGTAAGAAGCTAGCACTTTGAGTGGATCTTCGTTCAACGAATCTTTAATCTGTATTGCAGGTTCGTGTGGATCACCTGTAGAGGTCGGATGCATGTGCGACTTCAAAGACAATAACGGATTCAACTGTGGAGTTCTCGACCCGTGCAAAGGTAAGAGATCTGATCTCTTGATGACCTATATGTGATCTAGGATTAGAACTAGAATTATTCTAGATCTAGGTATTGATATGATCAATATCACTTATGATTAATTTAATTTCAGATTTATATTTGCATTATAACATGTTATAGATCCTTGATGTAGGATTCTATAATTTGATTACATGTATGTTGTTGATTAAATAGTTTAATCTATGTCTTTCGCTGCTCTATATTTTAAAAAAGTTTTGAAATCTATGCATAAAACCCTACAAAAATGTCATCTTGACATCCATCTGCTCCAGCTCTAAGTCTTGAGCTACCATAATGCTTAGCAACATTCTGATGGAAGTATGCCTAATGACAGGAGAAAATACTTCATTGAAATCAATGCCTTTCTTCTAGGAGTAACCCTTGAATACTAACCACGCCTTATACTTGATACCTCCCTGCTCTGAAGGCCCCTCTTTACATTGGTAAACCCACTTGCAACTAATGGATTTTCTTCCTCATGGTAACTATACCAAACACCACATCTCATTCTTGTGGAGAGCCTATAACTTCTTGAACATTGCTTGGACCCACCTCTCTCTATCCTTGCTATCTATAGCCTTCTCATAGGTGTATGGATCCCCGTTTGCTGTCACCAGGGCATATGACAGTGTATCTTCAAAGCCGCATCATTCCGATTGCCTGATGTTCTTTTTGGACTTGTGCAGCATGATCCTGATATCCGTCTGAAGAAAAAATCTTATTTTTCGCTGTAGGATCGTGTAGATCTAATCAGATCTAAGATGAATTTTTCTATAAAATTCCTAAATGATTCGATTAGATCTAAGAGTTCTCAGATCTGATCATGGTGATCTAATATTGAAAATTAAAATAAAAATTAAATCAAATTTAATTTCATACCTTATTTGGGTAATTTGATTATCCTGCGATGATCTTGATATTTTCTAAGGTTCTGAAAGGAGCCACGCATGTGCCTAGCCTCTATCAGTATCCACTTAAGAAGAATCTGGACATCTTCTCCTTGCAAATTTTTTCTCCAAAGATCAAATCCGAATTTGATCTGAAAGTTCTTCAAAAAAATTTCTAAATGTAGCGTGTCCATCTCACGAACACCGTTACGTAAATACTGAACTCTTCATAAATTTGATTGGATCTTCTTCTCATATTTGTACCTAACTTTTTAGGTATGTAGAAAAGAGAGAGAGATAGGATAGAGAGGGTGTGGGATATTTGGAATGGTAGCCTCTGGGTATAAAAAAATATTTCTACATGAAGAGCCTTGGCGTAAGGGTTGTTATACAAAAGCATAGCACCAAGTTTGAGTCCCTCTTTGACCAAAATTCTCATTTTTTCGACCATTGGAACTCCTCAACTTGATATCCACAAAAATCACTAGATCCCATCTGATTTTGATGCCAAAAACTAATCTGGAAGGTGGTGGCAAGAGTAGATAAGGAAGAGTCCACTGCGCCTAGGACTCTTCCCTTAAGAGTTTGATCCAAATCAAACTCTATCATAACTCAGTTTAGAAACCTCCAAAATATACAAAATTTGGAACACCCAATGTATAATTCGTGCTCTATCACATATTCAAAAATTAGATCAAAATCATTTTAGAAAATTTTCTAGAAGCATCTGATCAGGTGACCCTCAATTATCTCAAATAAGTCAACTTTTTACCCTAGTCCAATTTAACTATGAATGGATTTAATTTCTACAATTAATCTGATTTAAACTTATTCCAGTAAGATAAAAATAAATCCATTCAAAATACAAAAATGAGTCAAATCAAATTTGACTTGGTTGCAATGAATCAAAAAGATTTCAGAAGGAGAAAGTCAGGCTCAATCGTGTGCTAGCACGATTATCTTGAATCTATTGGATCTAATCTAAATCAATTGAATTGAATTAGTTCAGTTGATGACATCCAAACCCAAACCCTTATTTGTGTGATCCAGTTAGATTTAATTTTGTATGATAATGAGATATGTTATGATCTCCATCATCGACATCATCGAAACATCTTTCAATGAACCAAAACTTTTCTAATTCATACAATTAGAATGATTGATCATCAAAATCATTCTAATTGCTCCCAAAATCTATCAGTAATACCTAGCAGTATATGATGACAATCCATCAGAATTAAAAATGAACCTCTCAATGTAGTTACCTATGTGATTGGGTTCTTCTATCTTGAGCCCTGACAGGATTAGGGTTAAGGTGAACTCATCAAACCCAATGTTCGTCATATGAATTAATCATTTAATTCGAGTCCAATGTAAAATTCTAATAAAAACTCTTTCTACCATCTTCACTCTGCCATGGTCATAGGCTTAAGGACTCAATCTAATGATTATCATAGGACTACTCCTCATCTACCGAGGTAGATAGATCTCCTTATTGGTGCAATCCAATTTCTACAATGAATATGCTATAGCCAACATACACCTCAGGATTCCGAATGACTAGAAGACCGAGTTATGATATAGTCAAATTATAACACCCTCAAGGTGAACTGTCGATGCACCTCAGATTAAAGAACCATACGCACCACTATAGCATCGAGTCAGTCATCGACGAGAAGGTAGACTTCCTTATAAGTACTCGAGGTGGTCACACTCAGTGCTCTCATTCTCTAATAAGTACTTATACTTTCACTCTGATGTCTCCATACCGTAGACTCAAGATACGTCTATCCTAAGAAAGCGATCGTACACCAACCTTCTAGATCGATCACCATCCTCGTGATGATTCTACGGTCGGGAGCAGTTTATGAGTTAATTATAAAAATTCATGTCTTAAATTTTTAACTCTTAAAAATATGAATTGTCATTACCATTAACTCAAAGGATGTTTCACAGATACTTTTAAATACACACTATGATAGAAAAATAATCCATTTATTAATTTATAGTTAAAATTATAAAATTATCCTTAGAAGTATATTACAAGTGACAGCCAATCTAACTTCTAGGACACACATCTAACAAACTCCCACTTGACCTAAAGCTAATTGGCTACAAATCTAAGTCCCATCTTCTCAAGATGGGCTTCGATCTTTTATTGGCTTAATGATTTTGTCAGCGGGTTAGTCACATTATCTGCAGTGTCGACTCTCTTAACCTTGACGTATCCCTTCTCGAGGTAATCATGGATGAGGTGGTATCGCCGCTCGATGTGTTTGAATTTTTGGTGAGACCTCGGCTCCTTAGCTAAGGCTATGATGCCATTATTGTTGTAGTACAAAGGGACGGCATCTAATGGCATCACTCTGAGCTTTGTGTTGAACTTCTTATACTAGAATGCATTCTTTGCAGCTTTCGATGCAGCGATGTACTCTACTTTCATGGTGAAATCTACTATCACCATCTACTTAAAATTTTTCTAGCTGACGCACCACCATTACAAATAAACATACTTTCAGATATTAACTTTTGATCATCTATATTAAACATAAAATCCGAGTCTATATATCCCTGGACCTGGAGTTCTTTATTACCAAAGACTAGAAACATATCTTTAGTCCTTCTCAAGTACTTAAAGATACATTTCATAGAAGTCCAGTGCTCTTTGCCTAGATTCGACTGATACCTGCTTGTGACACTCACGGCATGGGCAATATCAGATCATGTACATAGCATGGCATACATGAGACTCCCAATTGCTGAAGCATAAGGGATCTTTCTCATGCATTCAATCTCCTCAGATGTGTTCAGATACATCTTATTGGAGAGATGAATGCCATGTCTGAAGGGCACCAATCTCCTCTTGGAGTTTTCTATGCTAAACCTCTTTAGCACCTCTTCTATGTATATCTTTTGTGACAGACCCAGCATCCTATTTGGTCTATCTCTATAGACCTTAATTTTTAGAATAAAGAATGCCTCTCGTTGGTCTTTCATGGAGAATTCTTTAGACAATCATATTTTGACTATAGTCAATATAGGAATATCATTACCAATAAGAAGGATGTCATCCATGTACAGTACGAGAAAGACAACAGTGCTCCCACTTATCTTTTTAAAAATATAGGGCTCCTCTTCATTCTTGATGAATCCAAATAATTTGATCACATCATTGAAACAAGCATTCCAACTTCAAGATGCTTGCTTAAGTCCATATATGGACCTTTACAACTTGCAAACCTTGTGATCAGTATCACTAGATGTGAAATCCAGTGGCTGTTTCATATAGATATCTTCCTCAAGATATCCAGATAAGAGCACCATTTTCATGTCCATTTGCCATATTTCATAATCGAAATAGGCTGCAACAGCAAGCAATATGTGGATAGATTTGGACATGGCTACTGACGAAAAAGTATCCTGATAGTCAATGCCTTTGTACCGACTATACCCTTTCACTACGAGCCTTGCTTTGAATGTCTCTACATTCCCATCGGCACCTATCTTTCTCTTGAAGATCCATTTATGCTTAATAAGTACTATACCTTCAGGTGGATCTACCAATGTCCAGACTTGGTTCGAGCACATTGAATCAATCTCTGACTTCATTACCTCTAACCATTTCTCGGAGTCGATATCTGATATCATCTCATCATAGATTTTGAGATCATCACCATGAACCCCTTTTCCTATGAGGAACATTTTCTCTACGTCGTCTGAAATAGTACCTAGTACCTTTCAGGAGAATAAAAAATCCTTTATGATCTATGAGGTGGATGAGATAGTGATTGAACTGGCTCAATCTGATTGAGTTCCATAGGTTCCTTGGCTCATGGCTCTTGAGAGACTTTCTCCTCAAGCCTAATCTGTCTTCTGATAACGCCATCTTGAATAAACTATTTTTAAAGAACGATGGCATGTTGACTCACAATCACATTGTGATCTTTTGAAAGATAAAAAAATATCCAATGACTCTTTAGGATATCCAATAAATCGAGCTCTAAATGACCTAGACTCTAATTTATCCAGATGTTGTCTCTTGACATGGGCCGGACAACCCTAAATTCTGAGATGACTCAAACTTGGTTTCTTACCATATCATATCTCATACGGTGTGGTAGGAACGGTTTTAGATGGAATCCTATTCAGTAGATATATAGCAGTCAATAGACTATGTCCCCAAAGAAACTCAGAAAGGTTTGTGAAGCTCATCATAGATTGAACCATATCTAATAGGATCCGATTTCTCCGTTCTAAAACCCCATTGAGTTGAGACGTTCTAGGTGGAGTCCATTGAGAGATTATATTATTATCCTTAAGATAGTCTAGGAATTCCCGACTAAGGTATTCGCCTCCTCGATCTAATTGAAGAATCTTAATGGGTTTTCCTATTTATTTTCTACTTCGAGTCTGAATTTCTTAAACTTTTCTAAAGCTTTAGACTTGTATCGCATCAAATACACATACCCATACCAAGATAAATCATCGATAAAGATGATGAAGTAGATGTAATTATCCCTAACTGGCACATCAAATGGACCGCATACATCAGTATGTACTAAGACAAGCAGGTCTATGGCCCTTTTCCCATGTCCCACAAAAGGGAGCTTGGTCATTTTGCCATGAAGGCATAATTCATAAATTGGATATGACTTGAAAGTCAACAAACTCAATAGCCTAGATTTCTCCAATTTGTTAATCCTATCTTCAGTTATATGACCTAGCCTAAGGTGCCAAAGATACCTATTGTTTAAACTATCCCTAGGTCACTTTGATCATATGGCATTCACGTTTTGCTCGATATTAAAAATAGAAATATCAATATGTAACTGATAGAGACCATTTATAAGGAAACCACTTGCAATTTTATTTCTTTCATAAAAAATATTACAATAGTCCTTAAGAAAACTTATTACATTGCCTTCCTATGCTAAACATGAAATAGAAATCAAATTTCTGCTTGCTGCAGACACATAAAAATAGTTCCTAAGTACTAAGTCTAATCCTGACGGTAATTGTAGAGGGTAGGATCCCATGGCTATAGCAGCAATTCTTGCTTCGTTCTCAATGCATAGGATCATCTCACCATCTCTCAGCCTCCTGCTATCCTCAAGATCCTGCATAGAAGTGCACAAGTGAGCATTAGAACCAAAGTCAAGCATCCAACTGAATGCAGAAGAAATCATAAAATTAGATTCTATAACGAGCGTACCTCCAGAAGGACCTGCCTCCTTCTTGTTCTTCAGGATGGCTAGGTAAAGAGGATAGTTCCGCTTCCAATGGCCGTCAGTATTATAATGAAAATATTTTCTTTTATCAGCTGCCTTCTTCTTTGGCTCTGCCTTCTTCTTCTTTCCACCATCTATCTTTTGCTTCTTCATGGACTTCTTCTTCTTCCAAAAGACTTTCTCTTAGAAGAAGTCCGCTCCACAGCAAGTACTGAGCCTTTAGAACCTTTCATAGAAAGCTCAACAGTAACTAGCATATTCATGAGCTCAGCCAAGATATTCTGAAGTTTATGTATATGGTAGTTCATAATGAACTGCCCATACGCATCAGTTAAGGACTATAGAATTATGTCAGTCTGCAGATCCTGATCTAACTTGACATCGAGCTTCTCAAGCTCTTCTAAGTCCTTGATCATCATCAGATAATGATCTTGGACCGACTGTCCATCACACATTTGAGCCTTAAACAGTTTTTAGTGACTTGATATTGAGCTGTGCAACTCTGTTCACCAAACAACTCTTATAGGTGAGCCAATATTTGATGGCTAGTCTTAATGTCTTCATGTTGGCGGTGGATCTCATCAGACATCGAGCCTAATATGTAATACCTGACTTTGTTATCTTCATCTATCCACTTCTCAAGAGATGTTCTCTAATTAGTAGATTGCGGGCTAGTAAGGTGGAAAGATCCTGTTTCAACACATGAGTCAACTTCTTGGAACCCATAATAATTTTGAAATTTTGGAGTCAATCTTTATAGTTGGGTCCGATCAATCTATGGTTGTCTAGGATACAAGCTAGTAGATTCGACACAGACATTTTTCTATAGAGAGTCAAAGTTTTTAGTTAGATTTTGTAATTAGACTTCCAATTTATTTAAAAATTTTATTTTTAAATAAATTAGGCTTCCACCATTTATTCGGATTCCTACACTCCATTGGTAGAGATGCAAAAATCTCTATGATTACTGATTTCTAGTGGATGGTGCGGTCCCACCAACTGACTCACCACCTCACCTAACAGTTATTGATGATGGGTCAACCGATGAGTGGACAACTCTTATCCAATGATTCTCTAATCATGGTGCATCCTAACCTGATCTTTAATTCATGAATCTCACCGTGTCCAGAATATTGATCCACTTTTTAGTTAATCAGATCCACCATTTGCACAGATTGGATTTCTGATTGGATCCCTCATCGTATCTAGAATATTGAGCCCAATACATCCTCCAACCTGTAGCATCCTATACCTAATAGAACGGTTGGGCCTTTTCTGTGCAACTGAACTACTATATCCAGTCGAGAACAATGAACCCCGAGAAGGGCATGTCGGGAATACGCACCCTTCCCACACGGATCGGCATGGCCGCTGGTAATTAGCCAAGCAATAAGAAAAAACCTCTTAGAGATTAATATGGAAGTATGATCAAACAATTCAAGGAATAGAGAAGAAGAGAAGAAGAGATTTTCGAAAGAAAAATGCTTTTATTAAGTATATCTCAGCCTCATTATAATCTTGACCTATTTTCAGTATATATACTTTACAAAAGGTCAAGCCCAAGCTCATAGAAAAAGCTCTCCAAACCCAAACAATCCACATACATAAAATAATAACCCATGAAAACTGAGCTAGCCTAATTTCAGACCACCTACGATTGGGTCGGCTCAGTCTAAGACTGAGCCGACCTAGTTATGTACCATGCCAACAATCCAAAAATGCTATTTTCTGTCTGAATTTTCCTCTGAGACCTAGCCGACCCAGTCCTGGACTGAGCCAACCCAGTTTCTAACTTAGCCGGCTTAGTCTCAGGGTGAGCCAGCCCAATTTTTGAACTTTGCTAGGAGAGTTAATTTTTCTTTCAACTCGCTCCCGTCTTTCCATGACCTATCTTCTTATGTTTTCAAGACTTGGGAGTGCCACTTTTGAGCTCATATTCTCCATCTTGGTGCTTTCAAGTCCTTGTGAATTCATCTCTTCTCAATAGATCCATTCATGCCATACATCTCTGAATGCTGTCTCTAGGGAGTACCTTCGTGAGTGCATCAGACTGATTTTCTTTGGTATGGATCTTCATCAATTCCACTTCACCTTCCTCCACTAGCTCTCTAATCCTGTGGTACCTCACGTCTATATAATTTGTGCGTGTATGATAGACTGGATTCTATGCCAACAACAGAGCAATCTGACTATCACTGAACAGTGTAACCTTTCTCTACTCCACCCCCAACTCATCAATCAGCCTCCTAAGCCAAAAAACTTTCTTTGCAGCCTCCATTATCCTAATATACTCAACCTCTATGGTAAACAAGATCGTGATTGGCTGAAGGATTGATCTCTAAAATACTAGTCCACCATATACGCAGAAAAGGTATCCAGTAGTAGACCTCCTTGTATCAAGATCACCAGCATAATTTGCATCAACAAACCCTTCCAGAGGATCTGAACCTTCACACATCTTCACAGATTGTTCTCCAAATCCTTTCGACCGCCCACCAAGTACCAAACCATGATTCCTTGTTTCATACAGATATCTCAATATCCATTTCAATACTTTCCAATATTTCTTCCCACGGTTAGCCATGTATCTACTAACTGTGCTCACTGCATATGCTATATCTGATCTACAGCACACCATAGTGTACATCATATGCCTACAATATTTATATAAGAGATTCGTTCTATATACTCTCTCTCCTCTTTTGACTGATGGCTCTATAACTTGGAAAGAGATATATGGCTCAGCAATGGCGTCTCTACAGGTTTGGTCTTCTTCATCTCAAACCTCTTCAAAACCTTCTAAATATACTTTCCTTATAACAAATGGAGCACTCCTTTGCGCCTATCTCTGTAAATCTCCATTTCAAGGATTTTTTCAGTTGGACCCAAATTCTTCATCTCAAACTTAGATGATAATGCCCTTTTCAACCTTTTCACAGCATCCATGCTTCTACTGGCTATGAGCATATCATCTATATATAATATCAAGTATAGGGCATCCTCCTCATCTACATCCTTGATGTAGACACAACAATCATGTTCACATCTACTGAAACCCAGGCTCAAGATAAAGCTATCAAACCTTCGATACCACTGATGAGAGGATTGTTTCAAGCCATACAAAGACTTTCTGAGTAAACACACATTTTCTTTCTATCCCATCTCCATGAAACCATCAAGCTGCTTCATGTAGATTCTTTCCTCCAAAGTTCCATGAAGGAAAGCCATCTTCACGTCCATCTGTTCTAATTTCATGTTATGCTATGCCACCAGTGACAGCAAAACTCAAATAGATGTATGATGCACCATAGGAGAAAATATTTTTATGTAGTCAATCTTTTTTCTTTGTGAGTTTTTCTTTGCTACCAGCCTTACTTGAAATCTGACTCCACCTTATTCTAAAGGTGCTTCTTTCTTTATGAATATCCACTTTGAGCCAATAGGTCGAGCACACTCTAAAAGTTCCACCAGCTGCCATGTTTGATTCTTCTTAAGTGATTCCATCTCCTCCATCATGGTTTGTATCCATGAATTATGATCCTCACTTTTCATGGCCTCTACATAATTCTCTGGATCTTCATTAGCAGTGATGAGTGCATAGGAGATCACATCATCAATGCCATATCTGATTGGCCTCCTAATAGTATACTGGGGCTTGTGCAAAGCCACTCCCACTGGCACATCTCTGCCTAATGTCTGTGGTTGCTCCAATATATTTATCTGAACTGCCAGTCCTCCATGCTGATTTTCAATTTGAGATAATACTTTTCTGCCTAACTCCACCTCAATAGGATCACTCCTGTAAGTGGATGTTGAAGGAAAATCCTGATTTCTCGGATCGAATTCATTCAGATCTGATCGAATTAAGAAATATATTTCAAAAATTTTTTGCTTTGATTCGAATTAAATTTGGAATATTTCAGATCTGATTCTTATTTATCTAATAACTAAAAATAAATCTAGATAAATTAAATCAAATTTAATTTATCTTGATGTAGGGTAATCCTATTACCCTATGATGATCCTGTAAGCAACGAAAGGTTCTGGATCTAGCCACACAAGTGCCTGACCTCTACCGATATCCACTCAAACTAAATCTGGAGATCCTCTTCTTCTCTATCATGCCTCAAAAAATCAGATCTTAATATGATTTGGAGGATCTTCAAAATATCTTTCAAAGATCAGCAGCTGTCCTTTGCAGTAGCGCAACCTTCTAGCTTTCAGTAGCCTTTCTCTCGCTTGAATTGCACCAACTGAAATCCCAAACTACTTTCGACGTGGAGAGGAGAGGGAGAAGATGGGCTTGGCATGGAGGAGGAAGAGAGAGGCAGCCTTGAGCATGGGGAATTCATACTCTCTTTGAGTTGGGCGCAGGGTCTTATTTATAGACTATGCATGATCTAACTTCTCTTCTTCCCAACCAATCATAACCCTTTGTGAAATCAGATTTAAATCTGATTGGTGAGAATAGAGTCCCTTAGATTCCTCCTTAGATGGTGCCTAAGACCAGTCAAACTTGGTTCATAGGAGGAGTCTATTTAGAATCCAAAAAGGAGATGGAGTCTGTTTGGAATCACAACCCTTGGCATGCGCCCTCCTCCTTACCAGGTTCTGGCAGGGGGACAAGCCCCCACCAGCTCTCCAATAGGTGTGCGACATGTGGACAAAAGTCAATGTGTCAATGGTCAACATTTGACTAGTCAAAGGTCAACTTTTGACCAAAGTCAAAGAACAAGAAATGACAGGTGACCAAAAATAGTAGATAATGTCTTACAAAATAAGACAATCTTTTCTGACCTGGACAAGCTCAAGTTAGACCAAGTGAAGGCCTCTAATTGAGCACAAACTCTTTTGGCTCAGTCAGAATAACTATTTATAATAGTAAAAGAAGAACGTTAGGTTCAATCGAGTGCTTGCACGATTTCCTTGAACCTAATTGAATCTCATTCAGATTAATTAAACTAGATCAGTTCAATTGATGATCACCAGATTCAAATCCTTATTTGTGTGACCCAGTTAGGTTCAGTTCTGTATGGTAATGGGATATGTCATGATCTCTATCATCGACATCATCGAAACTTCTTTCGATGGATCAAAACTCTTCTGATTCGAATAGTTAGAATGATCGATCATCTAAATCATTCTAATTGCTCCCAACTTCCACCAGTGACACCTAGCAGTATATGGTGGCAACCCATCAGAGTTGAATGTGAACCTTTTGGTGCAGCTACCTGTGTGATTAAGTTCTTCTATCTTGAGCCCCGATCAGATTAGGGTTAAGGTGAACTCGTCAAACCCTAGTTTCTATCATATGATGTAATCATTCGATTCAAGTCCGATGTGAAAATCTTAAATAGAAACTCTTTCTATTATTTCACTCTACCATGGTCATGGGCTTCTGGACTTGATTCTCATGATCATCATAGGGCTGCTCCTCTACCACCGAGGTAGATAGATTCCATCTTGATGCAATCCAGTTCCTACAATGAACATGCTATAGCCAACATACACCTCAGGATTTTGAATGGCTAGGAGACTGAGTAATGGTGTAGTCAAACTATAACACCCTCAAGGTGAACTGCCGATGCACCTCAGGTCAAAGAACCAGACACACTACTGCAGCATCGAGTCAGTCATTGACGAGAAGGTAGACTTCCTAATGACTACTCGAGGTGGTCACGCTCAGTGCCCTCGTTCTCTAACGAGTACCTATACTCTCACTCTAGTGTCTCCACACCGTAGACTCAAGACTCATCTACTAAAGAGAAGTGATTGTACACCAACCTTTCGAATCAATCACCATCCTTATGATGATCTTATGGTTGGGAGCATTTTATGAGTTAATAATGATTATTCATGTCTTAAATTTTCAACTCTTGAAAATATGAATTATCATTACCATTAACTCAAAGGATGTATCATAGACACTAAATACACATATATGATAGAAAATAACCCATTTTATTGAATATAGTCAAAATTACAATTTTGCCCCTAGAAGTGTATTATAAGTGTTAGCCAATTCTGGCTTCTAGGGTACATATATCTAACAATCTCCCACTTGTCCTAAAGCCAATTGGCTACAAATCTAAGTTCCATCTTCTCAAGGTAGACTTCGATCTTTTGTTGTCCCAACGACTTTGTAAGTGGGTCTGCCACATTATCTGTAGAATCGACTCTCTTGACCTCAACGTAACCCTTCTCAAGATAATCGTGGATGAAGTGGTATCGCCGCTCGATGTGCTTGAATTTTTAGTGAGACCTCGGCTCCTTAACAAGGGCTATGGCGCCATTGTTGTCACAATATAGAGGAATGGCATTTGATGGCATTACTTCAATTTCTGCAGCAAACTTTTTGTACCAGAATGCTTCCTTCATTGCCTCTGATGCAGCGATATATCTGCTTCCATGGTGGAATCTGCTATCATGGTTTGCTTGAACTCTTATAATTGACAGCACCACCATTGCACACAAATAGACTCCCAGATGTCGACTTTCGATCATCTATATCGAACATGAAATCCGAGTCTGTGTATCCCTGGACTTGGAGTTCTCCATTACCAAAGACCAACATCATATTCTTAGTTCTTTTTAAATACTTAAGGATACATTTCACAGAAGTTCAGTGTTCTTCACCTAGATTTGACTGATATCTGCTTGTGACACTCACAGCATGGGCTATATCAGGTCGTGTACAGAGCATGGCATACATAAGGCTCACTATTGCAGAAGCATAAGGGATTTTGCTTATGCATTCTATTTCCTTAGGTGTGCTAGGGCACATCTTCTTGAAAAGATGAATACCATGTCTGAAGGGTATTAATCCCCTCTTAGAGTTTTTCATACTAAACCTCTTTAGTACTTTCTCTATGTACATCTTCTGTGAAAGTCCTAGCATCCTATTCGGTCTATTTCTATAGACCTTAATTCCTAGAATAAAGGATGCTTCACCTAGGTCTTTCATGGAGAATTCCTTGAACAACCATATTTTGACTGTTGTCAACATAGAAATATCATTCCCAATAAGGAGGATGTCATCCACGTACAATACGAGGAAGACAACAGCGCTCCCACTGACCTTTTTGAAGACACATGATTTCTCTTCATTTTTGATGAAACCAAATATTTTGATCACATCATTGAAACGAGTGTTCCAGCTTCGAGATGCTTGCTTAAGTCCATATATGAATCTTTGCAGCTTGCAAACCTTGTGATCAGTATCACTGGATGTGAAACCTAGCGGCTGTTCCATATAGATATCTTCCTCAAGATATCCATTTAAGAACGTCGTTTTCACATCCATTTGCCATATTTCATAATCGAAATAGGCTACAACGGCAAGCAATGTGCCGATGGATTTTAGCATAGCCACTAGGGAAAAGGTATCCTGATAGTCAATGCCTTCACATTGACTATAACCTTTTGCCACTAGTCTAGCCTTGAATGTCTCCACATTTCCATCTGCACCAATTTTTCTCTTGAAGATCCATTTACATCCAATAGAAACTATACCTTTCGATGGATCTACCAAGGTCCAGACTTGGTTTGAGTGCATCGAGTCAATTTCTGACTGCATTGTCTCTAGCCATTTCTCGAAGTCGATATCTGATATTGCCTCGTTGTAGGTTTTGGGATCATCACCATGAGCACCATTACCTACGAGGAACATTTTCTCTACTTCCTCTGAAATAATACCTAAGTATTTTTTAGGAGGATGGAAAACTCTTTCCGATCTATGAGGTGGAGGAGGTAGTGTTCTTATTGGCTCAACCTAGTTTGGTTCCAATTGGTCCTTAGCTCGTTGTACTTGTGAGACTTTCTCATCAAGCTTAATCTATTTTTCAATGCCGCTATCTTGAATAAACTATTTTTCAAGAAAGATGGCATGTCGACTCACAATCACATTATGGTCTTCTGGAAATGTAGAAATAGTATCCTAATGACTCTTTAGGATATCCTATGAATCGAGCTCTAAAGGACCTAAACTCTAACTTGTCCGCTTGTTGTCTTTTGACATGAGTCGGACAACCCTAAATTTTGAGATGACTCAGACTTGGTTTCTTACCATGCCATATCTCATACGGTGTGGTAGGAACGATTTTAGAGGAAACCCTATTCAGTAGATAGATTGAAGTTAACAATGAGTATCCCCAAAGAAAATCAGAAAGGTCTGGGAAGCTCATCATGGATTGGACCATATCTAATAGAGTCTGATTTCTCCATTCTAAACTTTCGTTGAGTTGAGGTGTTCCTGGTGGAGTCCATTGAGAGACTATGCCATTTTCCTTTAAATAGTCTAGGAATTTCCAGCTAAGGTATTCACCTCATCGATCTGATCGAAGAACCTTAATGAGTTTTTCAATTTATTTTTTTACTTCATGTCTGAATTCTTTGAACTTTTCAAAAGCTTCAGACTTGTGTCTCATAAGATACACATACCCATACCTAGATAAATCATCGATAAAGGTAATGAAGTAGACAAAATTGCCTCTAGCCGGCACATCAAATGGACCGCACACATCAGTATGTACTAGGGCAAGGAGATCTGTGGCCCTTTCCCTATGTCCCATAAAAGGAAGTTTAGTCATTTTGCATTGAAGACAAGATTCACAAGTTGGATATGACTCGGAAGTCAACGGACTCAATAGCCCATTTTTCTCCAATTTGTTGATCCTATCTTCTGCTATATGACCTAATCTCAGATGCCATAGATACCTATCGTTTGGACTATCCCTAGGATCGTTTGGCATTCATATTTTTAGCTCGATAGTTAGAACAGGTACATCAATATGTAGCTGATAAAGACTGTTAATAAGAAAACCATTTGCAATTTTATTTCTTTCATAAAGAATGTTACAATGGTCCTTAAAGAAGGTAATCACATAGCCTTCTAGTGCTAAGCATGAAACAGAAATCAAATTCCTACTAGCTGCAGGCACATAATAACAGTCTTTCAAAACTAAGTCTAAAGCAGATGATAATCGAAGAGGATATGTTCCCACGACCACTGCAGCAACTCTTGCTCCATTTTCGATGCGTAGGATCATGTCTCCATCCCTCAGCCTCCTGCTATCCTCAAGACCCTACATGGAAGTGCACAGATGAGCACTAGAACCAGAGTCAAGCACCCAACTGGATGCAGAAGAAATCGTAAGGTTAGACTCAATAACGAGCATACCTCCAGAAGGACCTTCCTTCTTATTCTTTAGGGTGGCCAGGTAAGTAGGGCAGTTCCACTTCCAATGGCCATCGCTGTTGCAATGGAAACACTTTCCTTTGACATCGGTCTTCTTCTTTGACTCTGCCTTCTTCTTCTTTGCTCCTTCCACTTTCTGCTTTTTTGCAGATTTTTTTTTCTTTTTAGAAAATTTTCTTTTGGAAGAAGTCTGTTCCATAGCAAGAACTGAGCCTTTAGAACCTTTCATAGAAAGCTCAGCGGTGACCAGCATGTTCATTAATTCGATCAAGGAATTTTGAAGTTTATGCATGTGGTAATTCATGATGAATTGCCCATATGCATCAGTCAAGGATTGCAGAATAACATCGTTCTGCAGATCCAAGTCTAACTTCACACCGAGCTTCTCAAGCTCTTCCAAGTCCTTGATCATCATCAGACAGTGATCTTGGACTGACTGCCCATCATGCATCTTAGCCTTAAAAAGTCATTTCGTGACTTGATACTTGGCTGTGCGACTCTGTTCACCAAACATCTCCTACAGGTGAGCCAACATTTGACGAGCAGTCTCGATATCTTCATGTTGGAGCTGGAGCTCATCAGACATCAAGCCCAACATGTAATATCTGGCCTTATTATCTTCGTCTATCCATTTTATTATCTTCGTCTATCCATTTTTTCAGAGATGCTCTCTGTTCAGTGGATGGATGGGCTGGTAAGGTGGGAGGGTTCTGGTCCAATACATGGGTTAACTTTTCGAAACCTAAAATGATTTTGTAGTTCCTGAGCCAATCTTTGTAATTGGGTCCGATCAGTCTATGTGTGTCCAGGATACGTGCTAATGGGTTGGACGCAGACATTTTTCTATAGAGAGTCAAAGATTCTAGTTAGATACTGTAATTATGACTTGACCAATTTATTTAAAAATTTTATTTTTAAATAAATTAGCTTCCACTATTTTTTGGATCCCTACACTCCCTCTATAGAGATGCGAAAATCTCCATGATTAATAATTTCTAGTGGGTGGTGCGGTCTCACCAACTGACTCATCACCTCACCTAACAGTTATTGAGTGATGGGTTAGCCAATGAGTGAACAACTCTTGTTCAATGATTCTCTAATCATGATGCATCCAAACTTGATCTCTAATTCATGAATCTCACCATATCCGGAATATTGATCCACTCCTTAGTTAAGTTAGATCCACCATTTGCACAGACTGGATTTCTAATTGAGTCTCTCACCATATCCGAAATATTGAGCCCAACTCATCCTCCAGCCCATAGCATCCAATGCCTAATAGACATGGTTGCATCTTTTCGGTGCAACTGAGCCACTGTATCCAACCGAGAACAATCAACCCCGGGAAGGGCCCGCACATCTACAATGGTGGAAGACCTCAGACTTAATCTTTTCTTAGGGAGAATTGATTCAGGTCTCATTAAACTAGACTTGTCATAGTCATAACAATTATGACTAACCTAGTGGCATGGGTTAGCTCAGATTATTGACCACCTCAGATCAGAACTGAGTCAACAGATATGGCCAGGTAAGTAAAATCGGTGGAAGGGATATGCCATTAACTCGTACAAGAACGCATTCAGATCGAGTAGCTCCCAATTAAAAACCAGTCGGTCGTATGTGCCAAACTTACCTTAGACACCAAATTATTGAGTCAGAACCAATTGGGTTAGCCTACAATCCAGACTCTAACCTCTGAGCCTAATTAGGTCTTGCTTGATCGTGACTCAATCTTGACCCAGACTTAATCCTATTAGGCTAGTCAATTTAAGCATTGTTGATTCCATCTAACCAACTCTTGATTCAGTTTGATCAACCGCTTAGACCTAATTGAGCTACCCAAGCCCGAACCTAGTATTATGAATATGTCTTAGATCTGAAATTCTTAATTTTAGACCTAATTAAAATTTCATAATCTTAATTTTTAATTAAGGTTCATAAACAAAATATACATAATAAATCCTAGAATTTCAGGATCTAGAGTTTTATAGAAAGTAAGTTTTGGGTTTCTGATTAAGGACGAACGCGTGGCACCCCTACACGTCATAAGAACACCCCATCAGAAGGAAGGAGAGGGCCTTTAAACCCTTCTTCGTTCTTATGACCAGACGGTTAAGAAGGAATGCCTTAATCAGGAACATGCAATACTACAAAACAATTTTAGATCTATATTAGATCTAATCATGGCATATTTTGCATACATCTTATGTATCGAATCATGCATGCTTTCAGATCTAAATTATCTCATAATAATCTAAAAAATTAGATTTAAATTGATCTTATCAAAATAAATTCTAATCTAGACAACTATGTAGAACTATTCTACAACTAGTCTAGACATGCATCAATCATATCTCATATGATGTTAAAATTAAATAATTTTTATTTACTATTTTTTAGATATTATTATAATAATTATAATATTAAAAAATAGTAAATAAATAGATCTAAAATATGATTTAATTAAATTAAATTAAAAATATGCAAGACTATTCTATAGAACTATTCTATTTTAGAACTAGTCATGCATATTTTCTAATCTTAGATCCAAATCATTTAATTTTAATTTTTTTTTTATTTTAGATCTGATCATATCTCATGTGACATCTAAAATCACTTATTTTCTAATTAGAATAAATTTAAAAATTAGATCTAAATACTTTAGAACCTTGGCTCTGATACCAGTTGAAGGAAAATCCTGATTTTTCAGATCGGGTTCGCTCAGATCTGATCGGATTAAGAAATATATTTCAAAAAAAAATTTTTTTGATTCTAATCAGATCTAGAATGTTTTAGATCTGATTCTTATTGATTCTAATAATTAAAAAAAAATTTAGATAAATTAAATTAAATTAAATTTATCTTGATGTAGGGTAATCCTATTATTCTATGATGATCCTGTAAGCGGTGGAAGGTTCTGGATCTTGCCATGCAAGTGCCTGGCCTCTACCGGTATCCACTCGAACTGAATCTGGAGATCCTCTTCTTCTCTATCACGTCTCCAAAAATTAGATCTGAATCATAGATTTTGAAGGATGATGAGGTGGTGGTAAAAATATGATGGTGATCAGACACTCACAGCACTCAATCTCTCCACTCGAACCTTGAGTTTCAACCCTTGGATTTTGCACACACCAAAAACCCCGATGCCCGAAAATAGTCCCATGCCCACTCCCTTTGGTATTTGCCTATGAAACAAATTTTTATGGGTAGAGCACTCTTCTATCTATGCACTCTTCACTCAGATCCCATCTAAAGTGGGTGACCAGAAAAGAGAAAAATAAAGAATGAGACGTGAGAACAATTTTTGGTGCAGGAATACTTTTCTCTCCCTCTGGACTTTTCCATGCACACAACTTTCACCCCCTATAAAAATTTTCTCTCTCTAAGAAACTTTCAATGCCCCTTCTTAGATACCTCATGTATTCCCATGCATGCCCAAAAAAAATCTGATCTTCTATGGGTGACAAAATAGTGGGAATTGTGTGTGGATAGGATAAAGAGGTTAAGAGGTTTCCACTTGAATTCAAAATTTTCTGGAAGCCTTATCCACTTTCAGCATCCACCCCAGGATATTTGACATATAGAAGGACTCTCCTTCTGCATGCCCACTCTGATACATACACAAAAATGTGCATTAAAAGCAAAAGGAGGCATGGAGAAAAAGATGAGATAAGGTCTTTTCAAATTTCAAACCACCTGCAATTGAATTCAAAATTCAATTGCATTTGAACCGGTCCAACACTTGGACCAGGTCAAAGGGAGAAGGTAAGGGAGCACACAAAGTCCTTCTAGCATGGAAAAATCTTGTGTGAATTCAGAATTCTCGTGGAGAATGGTGTAGGTCAAAGTAGGGTGGCACAGGGAGAACTAGCATTTGAAATTCAAACCCGTTTGACTTGATCCAAATTGGTTTCAATCAAACCAATTTTCCAAACCCAATTAGATCAGGTTAAATTCAACCAAATTAGGCTTAACTCAATCCAATAAAGTTCTAATCAAATTAGAAATTAATTAGATGTAGGTTCTGATCAAATCAGGATCGAATCTTCCGTAGCGATTAGGTCATCTAATGACCTAATCGGATCAAACTCAATCAAATCAAATTCAATCAGATCTGATCAAATCCTCATCACTCAATCAAATTAAGCTAAATAGTAATCAAATTACTAATTAATCCTTCAATAAATATAGAGTTTCAATCGGATGGATGTCTGGGCTATAGAGTTCCATCTACATAAAACTCTTAAAGAGTTCCAAACTAGTGGAACTCTTAAACCCAGTATTCCAAATGAATGAAACTCATAATCATTGAGTTTCAGACCAGTGAAACTCTTGATTAGAGAGTTTCAGATAAATAGGACTCAAAGTTTCAGTTCAATAGAATTCATAAAGATAGAGTTTCAGTCTAATGGGACTCCTGACCATAGAGTTTCAATTCAGTGGGACTCTTGACCATAGAGTTTCAGATCATTGAAACTCTTGATCAACCATCAGATCAGCTAGAAACTTCTATTGTGTGTGACCCCATAGGTTCAAATCCTAAGTCAGTAGCACAAGAACCAATTTTCTATACCAATCAATGTGACCATCTAGTAATGGTACCCAATGTCCGGATAGGTTGAATAGTCGCAACGCAACATCGACGAACCTATGGCATATGGTTAACGTATAATTCATCCCCTTAAACTCAATGCTCAAAAGATGACCTAGCATTTAACTGTCAATCCTAAAAAATCATCTACCATGTATTTCAAAATTCAGTATCCATCGAATGGACTACCCCGACCGAGGTTTTGCTAAATTGAAATACAGTGATGCATCTACTCCAACACTTGAAGGGGTCAATCCCATCTCGACTCACACACTGACTTTATAAGTATTTGACTGCATCTAGTAGCCTTTCTTCACTGAATTAGAAATTCAAGTAGTCCGATACCTAAGTATAATGAGTTGCTTGCAAGTCATCGTGGTGATCTCAAATCTAAGGGATACTTATACCCATATCTTTCGTGAGCAACTTTTGACAGTAGAGAGCTACACAGTTGGATCACAATCAGTAAAATATATCTTTACACTTCACCTGCATGTTATATCAATATCTCCATACTCCTTTGGTAAGAGGACAATTAATGAATATGGCATGCAATAATCAACACTCGATTATGTTGTCATCCTTGGTAACAACATATTATTTGGTCGCGATCAAATTTAAGGACTAAATGATAAATTCTTCTTTGTCAAGTCTAAATAGTTCTAAGAACTTCATTACAGAAGAGTTCATTATAGGAAGATGCACAAGAGTGATGAAATGCCAAAATAATAATTTTATTTATTTATAATTCAAGTATATTTTTACAATCAGCTCAACCATCTACAATCTAGATAATTGACTTTGAGATACATTTTTCAACATGTCATTCACATACAATACGAGAAATGTGACAGCCCTCCTACTAATCTTCTTGTAAATACAAGGCTCCTCCTCATTCTTAATGAAATCAAATAATTTGATTGTATTATTGAAATGAGTGTTCTAACTCTGAGAAGCTTGCTTCAATCCATAAATGGATCTATGCAACTTACAGACTTTGTAATCCTCATCACTAGAAGTGAAATTCAAAGGCTTCTCCATATAGATATCTTCCTTTAGAAATATCATTTTCATGTCCATTTACCATATCTCATAATCATAATAAGCTGCAATTATAAGTAGTGTGTGGATGGATTTTAGCATAGCTATAGACAAAAAGGTATTCTGATAGTCAATGGCTTCGCATTGACTATAACCCTTTGCCACTAGCCTAGCTTTATAGGTCTTTATCTTACCATCTGCACCTATCTTCCTTTTGTATATTCATTTGCATCCAATGGGTATAATACCTTCTAGAGGATCCACTAAGGTCTAGATTCGGTTTGAATGCATTGAGTCAATTTTTGACTTCATAGCATTCAACCATTTTTCGAAGTCTATATATCATCTCATCATAAGTTTAGGATCAACTACTTAATTCTTATCTCTTATGAGGAACATTTTCTCTACATCTTCTATAAGTATACCCAAGTATCTTTCAGGAGAATGGGAGATCCTACTAGATCTATAAGGTAGTAGAACAACTATATCTACTGGTTCGGTGGATTCAACTTGATCTTCAGTTGGCTACTCTTCAGAGACTTTCTCTTCGAGATCAATTAATCTCCTACTACCACCATCCTGGATAAATTGTTTTCCCAAGAATATAGCATGCCGACTTATAATCATATTATGATCCTTTGGAAAGTAAAAATAGTATATCCTAATGACTTTTTAGAATACCCTATGAAGTGAGCTTTTTGTAATCGAGCCTTTAACTTGTCCACTAGTAGTCTTTTGACATAGGGTGGATATTCCCAAATCTTAAGGTGACTCAGATTTGGTTTCTTACCATGTCATATCTCATATGGTGTGATAGGAATAGATTTAGAAGAAACCCTATTTAAAATATAGATGGAGGTTAGTAGGTCATGTCCCCAAAGAAACATAAATAGGTCAGTGAAGCTCATCATGGATCAGACCATATCCAATAAAATTTTGTTTCTCATTCTCGATACCCCATTGAGCTGAGGTGTCCAGGAGCAGTCCATTATGAGACTATATCATTATCCTTGAGATACCCTAGAAATTTTCTACTAAGATTTTGCCTCCTCAATCCGATCGAAGAACCTTAAAGGATTTTTCTATTTGTTTTTCTATTTCATGTCTGAATTCTTTGAACTTTTCAAAGGCTTCAAATTTATATTTTATAAGAAACACATATCCATATTGTGAATAATCATCGATAAAAATGATGAAGTACTAATAACTACCCCTAGCCTACATATTAAATGATCCATACACATCAGTGTATACCAGAGCAAGTAGTTCAGTGGCCCTTTTCCCATATCCTATAAAGGATAGCTTAGTCATTTTTTCTTAAAAGCGGGATTCACAAACTAGATACGACTTAGAACTCAATAAGTCAAGGATTCCATCCTTCTTCAATTTGTTAATCCTATCCTCTCCAATATAACCAAGTCTAAGATGCCACATATACTTATGGTTCATGTCATCTCTAGGTCTTTTATGTCCTACGACATCACTAATTGCTCATTAATATTTACAGATGCATCAACATGCAAATGATAAAGACTGTCATTTAAAAAAGCTCTTGCAATCAATTTATTTCTCCAATAAATAGAACACAAGTCTTAATTAAAATTAAATTCATAAATTTTCTATGCTAGTATAGATATGGAAATTAGATTTTGGCTAGATACAAGTATATTATAGCAGTCTTTCAAAATTAATCTAGATCCTAATAGTAGTCGAAGAGGTTATGTTCCAACGATGACTGCAATAATATTTGCTCCATTGCCAACGTGGAGGATCATTTCTCTTTTTCTCAACCCTCTACTTTCTACTAGACCTTACATAGAAGTACATACATGAGCACTCGAACCAGAGTCTAAAGTTCAATTAGAATTAGAGAAAACTGTAAGATTAAATTCAATAACAAGCATACTCGACTTACCTAATTCTGAAGATGCATCCACCTTTCATTTCTTCAGGCTCTCTAGGTACTTGGGATGGTTTCTTTTCTAGTGGCCATCAATATTGCAATAGAAATACTTTCCTTTGTCAATAGCCGTCTTCTTAGAAGTATTCTTCTTCTTCGGCTTGTTCTTCTTTTTTCGCTTCTTTACAGGCTTGTTCTTCTTCTTTCTACAAGACTTTTTCTTGGAAGAAGATGCCTATTCCATAGCTAGAATAGTACCCTTTGAACTCTTCAAGGTATCCTCAGTAGTAACCAATATATTAACCAACTCAAGTAAGGTGCTATCTAACTTGTTCACATGTTAATTTACTATAACTTGACCATATGCACTAGTAAAGAATTGCAGGATCAGATCCACCTACAACTCCTACGCAATCAGATCGAGCTTCTCAAGCTCCTCTAGATCCTTGATCATTGTCAGATAATGATCGTGAATCGATTGCGCTTCACGCATCTTGAAGTTGAAGAGTCTCTTAGATACTTTGAAGCGTACGGTTGGCTCTGCTCATCATACAACTCTTACTGGTGAGTGATCATAGTCCTGGCAGTAGGCATGTGCTCATGCTAGCTCAGTAACTCATTTGACATGGAAGATAGAATATAGCACTTGACCTGAGTATCATCATCCGTCCACTTATCCAGTGCTGCTCTCTATTCAGCACTAGAACAAATTGATAAAATAGGGGGGTCCTTATCGAGCACATAGCCCAACTTCTCTGAACTCAATATAATTTTAAGATTTCTGAACCAGTCCTTGTAATTTTGGCTAGTAAGTTAGTTGGATTCAAGAATGTGGGCTAATGTGTTGAAGGCTAACATGGTTAACTGGAAGAGCAGAGATTCAAGTTAAACAATTACACTTAGATTAAAAATTTATTCTAGAAACTTTAAAAAATAAATTAGACTCACTATTCTTATGGATCTTTCACACTCCCCAGTAGAGATGCGAACATCCCTACGTGACTAGGATTTGTAGTAGATACTATGGTTCCACCTATATGTGTGCACCTCGCTATGTCCGATTATTGGGTCATGCTATTTGATGAGTGGACGACCATTATCCAATACTTCTCAAGCATGATGCAGCATTTGGTCTCTAAATCATAGAGCCTCAATGTGTCCGTTTATTGGTCCAATCTTTAATTAAGTCAGATCCACCGTTCAAAGCTTAGGCAAAGCCATCATTACGTCTCTCACCGTATCTGATTATTGGGCCCAATCCCATCATTACCTAGCAATATCTCATGCTAATAAGATGGTTGCATCTTTCTAGTGTAACTGAACTACTATATCCAGTCGAGAACAATCAACATCAATAGGACACTGGCACTCATACAATGGTGAAGATCTAGGACTTAATATTTATGGGAAGGTTTGGATTCAGGTCATATCTTAAATAAGTTAAAATAATCTCATATCTAACTGACTAGATTTAGATCAATATAATCTCATGTCTGACTAACCTGGTTGGCATAGGTGAACTCGAAGGACTAAGCTATCTGATTCAATCATTAATCAATCAAATTGGTCGGGTAAGTGAGATCAGTGGGAGGATCTGCCAATGCTTGCCTTAGATACCAATAAATTAGCCAGGTAAGCATACTGCTAGTTAAAAATCATGATCAAGACTTGCCTTAGATATCAATCGATCAATTAGAATCAAATAGGTCTACCTAGAGATTCGGACTCGAACCATTGAGCCAAATTTGATCTTGAGTTAATCGACTCATATCAAATATGAATCAATGTGACCAACTATAACTAAATTCAATTTTGAGCCCCTTTAACCTAATCCTAATCAACTTTTAATTGGATTTGATCAACTGCTCAAAATCGGCCAGGGTTCTAACCTGATCTATTTAAAAATCCTAATTGTAGTCTAATCACTAGACCTAATTGTTCTATCCATGCCAACCCCTCATATATTATGGTTTAAGATTAAAATCTTAAATTCTTAATTTCATATTTTAATCTTAATTTATCCTTAATTATGTGCATTATGAATATGAAGTAGTTTAGATGTTGAAACTATGTTCAGATCTAAACTATCATTCTCAGTATCTTATACACAAAATTTTAGATCCTAAACAATTTTTAAATCTAAGGTTTTGTATAAAAGTAAGTTCATTCTTTTCATGGTTCTCCTTCTTAATTCATACAGGTACCCCTTCCACCATAATTCTCTATAGCAGGACGGTCTTTACGATGATTCTCAAAGGATACTAGACTACTAAAAATTTTTACCTAAATTTATACATATCATGTATGCACAAATATAATATATCAAAATTAAAATCAAATCTAAATATAATCAAAGTATATCACATATATTTATCAAAAATTAGATCTAAATATGAAAATAATTTTCAATAAGGGATCAGCATCGATAAAATACAATCTTTCCATATCGATGTAGATCGATCTAGGTTAAGATTTTTAATCAAATTTTATTCTAATTTCAAATCAAAAAATTAATCATAAATAATTATTTTCAAATCTTGATTAATCTTATTAAATCAAATTCAAATTCAACCATACATATTAAAAATCGTGGCTCTGATACCACTATTAGGATTTACGGATTTCAACATGCAATATTTTTTCATCTCATAAAAAATGTAGCAAAAAGCGTAGATTAAAACTTTAATTTAATGCATGCACTAGATCTAATCTAGCATCACCTATAAGGGATCTAATATGCATGTTAAACATGGATCAATTAATTTGAAAATCGATTTAAGAAGTGATTAAAAATATACCTCGATGAAGAATCAGATGCATGTCGAATATTGAAGCTTTTCAGGTTTGAAGCCGTGCATGCGCCTGGCCTCTACGAGTATCCATACAGGGTTGAATCAAGCTCAAAACTTTTACAATCACCTAGATGCTAGCCTTGTTTAGATATGCTCTATTTGAATGGATCTTGGCATCTAAGAAATCAGCACAAACAACTTCATGAAGGACCTCGAAGAACAAGCTAGAAGAAAACCCCTTCTCTTCCTTTTTTTTCTTTTTTCTCTAATTTTTCTCTCTCTTTTCTTTAAAATTATGAAAATTATGAAGTAATAATGCTTAGGGCATTCAAAGGAGAGACGCCACTAAAATAGCCAAAGGGTGCGGCCCTATATGAAATACATGCATGCCCATGAGAAGAGTCTATCTCTTCTTCTAATTTCCACATATAAAGAAGAAAAAAATATGATAATTTAATTCTTTATTTGATTCTCAATAAAATAATATTAAAAAGATTTCATAAGAAAGAGTCCATGGGGCGCCAACTATTGGCACCCCTCTCATTCTCACGTGCAAAAGAAAGTGGGTGTCGGTCCCTTCTCAATTCTTGCACCAAGAGGAGAGAGAATCCTAGTTAAACTAGGACTCCCTCATTCTAATTTAATTAGGTTAGGTCTTAGTCAAGTTTGGGTTCAATCTAAATTCGATTTGAAACCAAATTATGTCCAATTTGAGTCAAACTTGAAATCTAGTTAGACTAGGTTCTAATCCAAGTCTCACTTGGATTGGGATAACCCATTTAACTCAAATTATGTCTAAACTAATTTAAATTAAATTAAATTAAATTTAATTAGATTCTAAATCCAAAGTTAATATTATCAAAATCAATTACAACATTTGTAATTAGATCTAAACTTGCTAACACTTAGCAAAACTTCTACAAGTAACTTTTACTGATTGATCCGAATTATCAATCTAATTGATAATTGGATTTTGATCCAATCAATTGATTTGGTCAACCCCTTTGGTGTGTAATCCTATAGGTTCTATTCTATTTGGTAGTGAGACTTATAATAATCTTTATCAAAGTAACATCAAAAAATCTTTTCGATGAGCCGAAACAATTCCAACTCTAGAATGATCAATGATCTGAAACTAACCTTAATGAGTTTTCACAATCCACCAGTAATACCTAGCAGCATGTAGTGACAATCTAGCAAAAGAAAAAATTAGAACATCTAGGTATAATTATCGTGTGATCGAGTTCTTCTATCGAAAGTTTCGATAGGATGCAGGTTATGGAAACTCATCAAACCCTAGGTATCTGTCATATGCTAGACTTAATTAGCTTGAACCCAATCATGAATTCCTATAGAAACTCCTTTCTAATATCATGTTGTTATAGCCACAAACTTAAGGACTCAGCTTTTTAGGTCACATAAGACTATTCCTCTACTACTAAGGCTAATAGATCTCCTATAAGTGCACACCCTACTTCTACAATGAACCTACTACATCCAACGAACACTGCAAGGCTCCGAATAGCTAGGAACCATATTTATGTATTGTCAAACTATAGTGACCCTACTATGAGCAGCCGAGATATTGTAGGTCTAAGAACTATTTACACAACTACAGCATCGAGACAGTCACTAATAAAAGAATAGATATTCTAAGTGACTTCGTTATTGATCATGCTCGTATCGTTGTTCTCTAGCAACCACTTTATAAGAATTAGGATGGTGCTCCCAAGCTTTAGGAGGCTATGGGAGGAGTCAGAGTAATAGCTCCAGAAGACTAGGACATGTATAGTTTTAGGACTAGGATAGAAGTTGTCCTAAGGTGGAGGCGGTGTATAGCCCTCCATGGACTTGAGGTTCAGGTGTGAGGATCTTGAGGGACTTGGTTGACACTCCAGAGACTTGAGGACATAAGGTGGAGCAAAGAACCATAGCCAAAAAGAAGTTTCAACCAAGAAAGAGGCTGACACATAGCCAGAGACGTCTCGATCTCAGATGGAGAGGACTCGATTTTGATCGAGTCATCTCAGGGATGGATCGAGACATCTCGATCTTAGAGTTCAAATAGATAGAAAGTGGCATTCGGCACAGTCCCGGGTAGAGATGACTTGATTCTAAGATGAGTCATCTCAAATGCAGGTGAGACGTCTTGGTCTCAGTTAGAGACGTCTCGATTTTGATGGATAGAAATGCATAGGAGTTCTGTTTGGGTCTAAGATAGGGCTTTATCCTAGAGATCTTAGGGCCTGGTTTGAGAGAGGTCTTAAGGGGGCTAGCTTATGTATGAGTCAGGTTTAGATTCAGAGGATGAGAGCATAGGAGACATGGGTGTACATGGGCTCGATGAGTGCTTTCATATATTGGGTTAGCTAGAAGAGTTTTTGGTCGAGCCTAATAGCTATGTATAAATATATAGGTTGTATTAGGGTTTCATTGAATGGTGTGGAGTATAGATCTTTTCTCCCTCAATCTTTCTTCTCTCTTCTTTCTAGTGTTGCTACCCCAGGATTCTTGAAGAAGCTCTAGAAAGGTGGTCACCTCCCTCAAGCCTTAGGAGGGAGGCAGCCCATCATAAATCTAAGTGAGGGAGGCCCCCCATCACAAATCTAAGTGGTGGATCGGTGGTATGCTACCCTCAGAGAACCTCAAAGATCTTTTCAGGTCTACGCTAAAGGTTAGGAGTTTTCGCAACATAGTATCAGAGCGATGCCATGGATCTAACAATTGGTATCAGAGCCTGATGATGCATGGAAGCGAAGAAAAAGTCATACAAGGTGAAATCAGAAATCTACATAAGTATTCCATGGTATATCTTAAATCTATCTTTGTTATTATTATGGTTTGGCCAACTAGGAGCAGCGGGTTGAAGGTGAAGATTGAGAGGATTAACAAGAAAAAAATTTTTCTAGGGTGGAAGGTTTGAGTGCATGATTTACTGATCGATCTTGATGAAAAGATCGGGATACATGATGGTTAGGTGACAGGGTTCTCTAGGAAGATGGGTAGTATGGGGCTATTTAATGGATGAAGAGATGTCACCCAAAGGATAACGGTTAAAGAAAGGTTGAAGAAGTGACTATACATCCTTTGATTGTAGGAAAGTGGGAAAGTAGTCGGGGATGTATTCAGTAGTTCAACCAGAGTATGGATTTGCAAAGCCTTGGAATGATGGAGATGGTTGATCTATGGAGCATCATAGCAGATTCAGAGGAGGCAAAGATCCTCATACTACTACAGAATAGGACTACAGCAGCGATTTGTAATTCTATAACCGCTACCATAGGTTGAACTATGGTAGCGGTTTTCTAACCGCTGCCATACATTTATCTATTATAGCAATTACGGAACCACTGTCATAGATTAATGGCAGCAATTGGCATGTAACTCGCTGCCTCGCTTGGCACGCCTATAGCAACGATTTTGCAACTGCTATCATAGCTTTTGAATAATAAAAAAATATAAAATTTTTAATTTTTTATATATTTTATTTGATAAATATAGAGATATATATAACATAACAAAAAATATAAGAAAATATTATAAATATAAGAATATTTTTGAAATACTCAAATTTTATTATTGAATAAAATTTATTATAATATTTTTTAAAAAAATATATTAGAAGTTTTCTAAATCTATATCATCATCATCACTGGGAGATGGAGCACAAGCTGGAGGAGCTAGAGCCGGAGCAAGAAGAGCTGGAGTTGGAGTTGGAGGGGCTGGAGCTAAAACGTCAACCAACATGTTCCAAGGCCTGTGAAGTCTGCTCCAAAATGTATGTTGAGCCTCGTCACCATGATGCTTAGGATGCCCTTCAGATGAGATGTGCACTGCTCAGCATGAGTAGCCCACACCGTAGCCTGATCTATCCATGCCATAGCCTGAGTTACCTACACCAACGCCTCCTCAAGCTGCTTCCGATTGACGACACCGAAAGCATGTGAAGAGATGCTCGTCTCATATCAGTAGCTCATTGGCGTATGTCCGAGACTGCATCGGATCCTCCTAGAGTGCTCAAGTCTCAAGACCTGAGATAGATGATTATGGAGGCCAGAGGTGTCCGGGCCCTCACTTGTGAATGCATCTAACTGCTCATGCAATTATAAATTCAAATAAAATTTTATAAGAAATGCTACAATACTGATAATATATACTAATATATTTATTACTTACAAAAATTCTTTCGATCACAACATTTATCGATCTGCCCTTCTTGTCCGTACGGTTGGATCGAAAGATCTCGCTATGGTTGGGCATCACTCCATCTCTCATCAGCTATAACAATGGATCAGTTTATTAAAAATATAAAAAAAATATTAATTTAATTTATCTAGTAAGATTCAGAATTCATTACCTCTTTATGCATACGACTGATCATAGACTCACGGCCTAGAGTGTGCATGTACTCCTGAGCTGTCCGATTCTTCCAGTTCTGAAGGAGGTAGCCAAACAAGTATTCAAATAAATAATAAGTATTTAAAAATATTTAAATATAATTTTAAGTATATTAAAAATTTTAAAAGTTAAAAATTTTATCTCGAACTCCTGACTCCTCCAATGTCTAACCATCTCCTTCCACTGACTCCAGGGACAGTCTTGTATCCAAAAAACAAGCTCCTCCAGAATGTCTCATCGGTACTCGAGCCATCTTCTGTAGAGCTTGATCTTGTAGCCCCAGTACAACTCCTCAATCTTTTTCAGTCAAGCATCTCGAATCCTCTCATGATTTGAAAAGTCATACCTCCTCTGCACAAAGTTATTAAAGTCAATTACTAAATTATTCTAATCAAATAAAGTGTAAACATATCAAATGCATATATATAATTAAGATATAATTATTCATATCTCCTTCCACACCCGATTCCTGACACCATCATTCATCAATCGCCAATTTATGGGCAATACTGGAATGATGTTGGACCGCCTCATAAGCACTGCAAAAAAGGAATGCATCTCCTATGCAATCTCTCCTACTGGCCTTTCCTTCGCATCATACTGCACCATCACCTGATGCTGGTAGTTCCACACATGTGGCATGCATATGGGATCGTAAAATATCCTACTGAATGATGCACTTACAATAAAAATATATTATACAAATATATAAGAGTATATAATAATTATATAAATAAATAAATAAATGATACAATACAAATGTACACTCACTGGCCATGAGATCATGCGACATGGATGCCAGTAGAGACTCATCGATGGGTGGAGCATGTGCCAAAGATGTGGCTGATGCTGGAGGCTCAGATGTTGGTGGAAGAGTAGATGTTGATGGAGGAGTAGATGTCCGTAATCCCTGGACAGTCAATGCGGAGGTAGATGGAGTATGCTTTACCTGCGACTCAGATGCAGAGCTCCACATAGCTTGTCGAAAGGCTAGGATGAAAGCTAGATGGCATTTTGGTGCCACCATGATCTACAACGTTAATAAACATTATTTTTTTAATCTAATAAATATAATTAAATATATATAATATAAAAAATATTATAACATAAAAATATTTTTGAAATGCTCAACTTTTATTACTAAATAAAATTTATTACAATATTTTCAAAAAAAACACATCAAAAGTTTGCTAAATCTATATCGGATATCTACGATGAGCTCAACCTATCCATGTAGACATATCAAAAAGAATAATCATCTAGATTAACCAAAATAAACTTTTATAAATCTTAACATTGATTTTTAATACAATATTTTCTAGATACTGCTTGTTTCTCCAACTAGATACGTGCTTTGATAAGTGTTGGGGATAAACTCCGCTCCTATTAAAGTTCAGTCCGATGCTCAGCCTAATACAATCGATAGCCATGGAAGAGCTTCAGCGGTTGAGTCTTAGCTGAACTCCTTCAGTCGATCGAACTTCTCAGCGGTCGAGCTCCTTTCGAACTCTCCAATGATCGAATCTTAGCCGAACTCCTTCAGCCGACCGAACTTTTCAGTGGCCAAGCTCCGATCGAACTTCTCAATGGCCGAGCTCTGATCGAACTCCCTAGTGACCGAGTCTTAGTCAAATCCTTTCAACCGATTGAACTTCTCAGTGGTCGAGTTTCAGTCGAACTTCTCAGCGATCGACCTTCAGTCGAACTCCTACGAGAGCTGGACTCCCTCCATACTCCTCCAGTCGGACACCCACGAGAGCCAAACTCCCTCCGCGCTCCTCTAATCGGATGCCTATGGGAGCTGAACTCCCTCCGTACTCCTCCAGTCAAATGCCTATGGGAGCCAAACTCTTTTCGAACTTTTTCTTCGATCGATCTCCTCCAAGAGCCAAACTACTCCCGGACTTCCCCCCAGTTGGACTCCTCCAGCGAATTACTCTCGGATAATCCCCATCAGACGTATTCCCTTCAGGAGTCCGAATTTCTTTGGAATTGATATATGCCGAAGTCCACCAACCAACGCTTGCTTTCTCAAAGCTATGACTATTAAATCTCGATGAACGATCGCCATCAGTCTGCCATAGGCGATGCTACCGAACAATATGGCTGCCACTACCAGTCTGACGATACCTCTCTTCCCGTAACAAGCCCCATGTGGCTTGCGATCGAACGGTATGGTTGTCACCGTCAGCCTGACGACACCTTTTCTTACATACCAAACTCACCAGACCTCGAGCGGTCCGCTACTAGATAGCTGCAGCTGTCACCATCAATCAAGCTCCGCCTATAAAAAAAGACCCTTTAGATATATTTTCTCTGAGCTCTTCTCTTCCTTCTAAAGCTAAAAGCTCACTTCTTATTCCTGAGCATTCTATTTCTGTTGGTCAGAAGAGCAGACTTGACTGTCGGAGAGTCCTGTCGGAGCCACCACCATCGACTCTGAATGAGACTTTATTTTGTAGGTCACCAACGGCGACCTCATCCTCCTCCACTCTAGCTTGGTTCGACGTTAATCAGATTCTGCACCAACAGAATTGGTGCTAGAGGAAGGGCCCTCTATTTTTGAGATTCTCTTATTCTTAAAGAAGTGCTCAGCGATGATCTCTCTCCTTCCTCTCCAGAGATCTCTCTTCTTCCTCTCTAGAGTTCTTTTCTGAGAGAAAATGCCTCCCAAGAGAGCTTCGACCCGACGATCGACGGCCTCCATGGTCCAATCCCGTCTAGATCCATCTGCTCCTGCTTCAGTCCCAGCAACCCAGGTTCCACCTATAGCCATGGTAGATGTGGAGCAGTCCAACCTGCTGATGCAATGGATTCAGAGCCTCACGGAGATAGTGCAGGCCATGCGGCAGCCCTTGGCGGCGACTCCATCAGAAAATCTACCATTAGGATGTTGGAAACTAGCCTCGAGGAAGAGCATTTGGGCCAGCATGCCCGTCGCCGCTGGAAAGGAGAAATAGAGAGCAGAGGACCTAAGTTTGGATCATGGATCTCCTTTAGAGGAGACCTTTTCCATCTATAGCAGAAAGCCCTCCAAGGTCCGCGACCGAGACGACATCCTCAATCATAAACTATGAAAGATGGGCCAGTGGATTGAGGAGTTTGGCTATGCTCATGACCTCCCCCAGTGCAAGCAAGGCCGAACTCTCCCTCGAGCTCGTCATCAAGGAAGCCCCGACAAAAGGGCATGAAGTTCTCTCCCAGAAGGTTTCACAGGAGGGCGGAATGAAGTTCGACTGCGCTCATGACCTCCCCCAGTGCAAATGAGGTCGAACTCCCCCTCGAGCTCATCATCAAGGAAGCCCTGACAAAAGGGCATGAAGTTCTCTCTCAGGAGATTTCACAGGAGGGCGGATTGAGGAGTTAGGCTGCTCTCACAGATTCCCCCCGAGCGTAAGTGAGGCTGAACTCTTCCTCGAGCTCGTCATCAAGGAAGCCCCGACAAAGGGGCATGAAGTTCTTCCCCAAGAGGTTTCACAGGAGAGCAGAATGAATTTCGATCACGCTCACGACCTCCCCCAGTGAAGCGAGGCCAAACTCCTCCTCGAGCTCATCATTAAGGAAGTCCCAACAAAGGGGCATGAAGTTCTTCCCCAGGAGATTTCACAAGAGGATGGAATGAAGTTCGGCCGTGCTCACGACCTCTTCCAACACAAGCGAGACTGAACTCTTCCTCGAGCTCATTATCAAGGAAGCCCCGACAAAGGGGCATGAAGTTCTCCCTTAGGAGATTTCATGGAAGGGTGGAAAGAAGTTCGGTCGTGCTCACGACCTCCCCCGGAGCGCAAGCGAGGTCGAACTCCTTCTCAAGCTCGTCATCAAGAAAGCCCCAACAGAAGAGTGCGAAGAAGTCCTCCCCCGAGAAGGTTCCACAACTACACCCTCCTCAATGTTCCATAGATGCCGACCTGAAGCAAGCTAATGGTGCTACCACAGCTAGAACCATCAGTGAGGAAGGAACAACAAGGAGATCGATCGCCTCCCAATATCATCGACGCTATCTCTAGAGGCTTGGTACTTCGGTGGGCTGTCATCTCCTAGCGTCAAAGTCGAGAGAAGCTTGCTCCAAATTGAGAAGGCCAGCATAAAATAGAGGAGGTCGTCAGGTCCAGGACTTACCGCCTAAAAAAGCTCAGAAGAACAACGCTTCCACGACCTTGAGACTTGGAGAATTCGAGAACGTACTGTCGGTAACTTTTCTTCAATAAAACTTCTCCATTTCAACATTATTATTTTTCGGTGCAAAAACTACTTGATGATAGGAAAGAAGCAATCAATAGTGGCCATGTTAGGAATAAGAGGAGAACCTTGTCCTAACATAAGCAAGTTGAAGGCCTCATTCATTTTAGATGAGATGGGGGGAGAGGCCCTGACAACGACCCTTATGTATCCCCACAGTCCGTTAGGAACAGGAGGAGAACCTCATCCTAACACGAGCAAAGTTGAAGACCTCATTCATTTTAGACGAGATGGGGGGAGAGGCCCTGACAACAGCCCTTATGTGCCCCCACAGTCAATTAGGAACAGGAGGAGAACCTCATCCTAATGCGAGCAAAGTTGAAGGCATCATTCATTTTAGACGAGATGGAGGAAAAAGACCTGACAATGGCCCTTATGTACCCCCATAGCCCATTAGGAGTAGGAGGAGAATCTCGTCTTAACGCGAGCAAATTCGAAGGCCTCATTCATTTTAAACGAGATGGGGGAGAGGCCCTGATAATGGTCCTTATGTGCCACCACAGTCCGTTAGAAATAGGAGAAGAACCTCGTCCTAACATGAGCAAAGTCAAGGTGCCCCCACAGCCCATTAGGAACAGAAGGAGAACCTCATCCTAATGTGAGCAAAGTTGAAGGCCTCGTTCATTTTAGACAAGATGGAGGGAGAGGCCCTGACAACGACCCTTATGTGCCCTCCACAGTCCATTAGGAATAGGAGGAGAACCTCATCCTAATGTGAGAAAAGTCGAAGATCTCGTTCATTTTAGATGAGATGGGAGGAGAGGCCCTGACAATGGTCCTTATGTGCCCCCACAGCCCATTAGGAATAGGATGAGAACCTCGTCTTAATGCGAGCAAAGTCGAAGACCTCGTTTATTTTAGATGAGATGGGGGGAGAGGCTCTGATAATGGCCCTTATGTGCCCCAATAGCCCGTTAGAAACAGGAGGAGAAGCTCGTCCTAACACGAGCAAAGTCGAAGGCCTCGTTCATTTTAAACGAGATGGAGGGAAGGCCCAGACAATGGCCCTTATGTGCCCCAATAGCCCGTTAGAAACAGGAGGAGAACCTCGTCCTAACACGAGCAAAGTCGAAGGCCTCATTCATTTTGGATGAGATACGAGGAGAGGCTGAGATGGAGGGAGAGACCCTGACAATGGTCCTTATCTATCCCTACAGTCTATTAGGAACAGGAGGAGAACCTCGTCCTAACATGAGCAAAATCGAAGACCTCATTCATGTTAGACGAGATGGAAGGAGAGGCCCAGACAACGGTCCTTATGTGCCCCCATAGCCTATTAAAAATAGGAAGAGAACCTCGTCCTAATGCGAGCAAAGTTGAAGACCTCGTTCATTTTGGATGAGATGGGGGAGAGTCTCTGACAACGATTTTTATGTACCCCCACAGCCCGTTAGGAATAGGAGGAGAACCTCATCCTAATGTAAGCAAAGTTGAAGGCCTCGTTCATTCTAGGTAGGATAAGAGGAAAGGCCCTGACAATGGCTCTTATGTGCCCCCACAGCTCATTAGAAATAGGAGGAGAACTTCATCCGAACGTGAGCAAAGTCGAAGATCTCGTTCATTTTAGATGAGATGAAAGAGAGGCTCTAACAATGACCCTTATATGCCCCCACAGTCCGTTAGGAATAGAAGGAGAACCTCATCCTAACGTGAGCAAAGTCGAAGACCGAGCTTTAAAGTCTATGTTAATAAGAGATAAGATCTCTCCCGAGTGTCCAAGTCAACCTCGATTAGAGATAAGATCTCTTTCGAGCGACCATGTCAACCTCGACTAGAGATAAGATCTCTTCCGAGTGACTGTGCTTCAACCTCGACTAGAGATAAGATCTCTTTCGAGCGATCATGTCAACCTCGGCCAAAGATAAGATCTCTTCCGAGTGCCTGAGTCAACCTCGGCTAGAGATAAGATCTCTTCTGAGCGATCGTGCCAATCTCGATTAGAGATAAGATCTCTTCCGAGCGCCCGAGTCAACCTTGGCTAGAGATAAGATCTCTCTCGAGCGACCGTCTTCAACCTTGGCTAGAGATAAGATCTCTCCCGAGCGATCGAGTCAACCTCGACTAGAGATAAGATCTCTCCTGAGCGACCGTGCCAACCTTAGATCTACAGAAGATAAGATCTCCCTGAGCTTCAACCTCGGCTAGAGATATGATCTCTTCGAGTGACCGTGCCAACCTCGGCCAGAGATAAGATCTCTTCCGAGCGACCGAGTCAACCTTGGCAAAAGATAAGATCTCTTTCGAGCGACCATCAACCTTAGCCAGAGATAAGATCTCTTCCGAGCGATCGAGCCAATCTCGGCTACAGGAGATAAGATCTCCCCCAAGCTTCAACCTCGACTAGAGATAAGATCTCCCCCGAGCGTCCATATCAATCTCGACTATAGGAGATAAGATCTCCTCCAAGCTTCAACCTCGACTGCAGGAGATAAGATCTTCTCGACCTTCAACCTCGACTATAGGAGATAGATCTTCCTAGAGCTCCAACCTCAACTGCAGAAGATAGGATCTCCCCCGAGTCAGCCTCGGCTGGAGATGAGATCTCCCACGAGCTTCAATCTGAACTAGCACAGAGCCCAGAAGAGGACCTCGGCAATCATCTTTTCTGCACTCCCTTCCTTCGAGTTTCGAACTCGAGAGTGGGGGGGACTATTATTGGGGATAAACTCCACTCCTACCAAAGTCAAGTCCGATGCTTAGCCTAATGCAATCGATAGCCATGGAAGATGCTTCAGCGGTCGAGTCTTAGCCGAACTCCTTCAGCCGGTCAAACTCCTCAGCGACCGAGCTCCTTCCAAACTCTCCAGCGGTCGAATCTTAGTCGAACTCCTTCAGCCAGCCGAACTCTTCAATGGCCGAGCTCCGATCGAGCTCTAGCCGAACTCCCCAGCGATCGAATCTTAGCCAAATCCTTTCAACTGGTAGAACTTCTCAACGGTCGAGCTCTAGTCGAACTTCTCAGTGGCTAACCTTCAGTCAGACTCCCATGAGAGCTAGACTTCCTCCGTACTTCTTTAGTCGGACGTCTACGAGAGCCGAACTTCCTCCGTGCTCCTCCAGTTGGATGCCTACGGGAGCCGAACTCTCTCCGTACTCCTTTAGTCGGACATCTACGGGCGCCAAATTCTTTTCGAACTTCTCCTTCGACCGAACTCCTCCAAGAGCCGAACTATTCTCGGACTTCCCCCCAGTTGAACTCCTCCAGCGGATTACTCCCGGATAATCCCCATCGGATATATTTTCTTCAGAAGTCCAAACTCCTTTAGAATTGATATATATCGAAGTCCACCAACCAATGCTTGCTTTCTTAGAGCTACAGCTATTAAATCTCGACAAACGGTCGCTATCAGTCTGCCACAGGTGATGCTACCGAACGACATGGCTGCCACTACCAATCTGGCGACACCTTTCTTTCCGTAACAAGCCTCATGCGGCCCATGATCGGATGGTATGGCTGTCACCGTCAGTCTGACGATACCTTTTCTTGTGTACCAAACTCACCAGGCCTCGAGCGGCCCGCTGTCAGACAGCTATAGCTGTCACCATCAATCAAGCTTCATCTATAAAAAGGGATCCTGTAGATATATTTTCTCTGAGCTCTCCTCTCTCCTCTAAAGCTAAAAGCTCACTTCTCATTTTCGAGCACTCTATTTCTATTGGTCAGAAGAGCTGACTTAACCATCAGAAGGTCCTACCGGAGCCACCACCACCGACTTCGGATGGGACTTTATTTTGCAGATCACCAACGGTGACCTCATCCTCCTCCACTCCAGCTCGATCCGGCATCAACCAGATTCTGCACCAACAATAAGCAATATTATTAGCAATGCTACTTACCAGACAAATTGTAGTACATGATGCGAAGGGTTTCCATCCCCTCCAAGTGGAGTTGTACCACATACCAAGCATTTTGGTATACGTGAGATGGCATTTCGATGCTATCGTGACCTATAATATTAATAAACATTAACCCATATAACATTAATAAATATTAATCCAGCTCACGACCGCAGGCATGGCCCAAAATCCACCGACGGAGGTTTTCTTATCGACTAGCACGGCATAGGACCATCTACGATCGCTGACACGGCATGGTCCAAGGTTGCTGGCATGGCCTAAAGCCGTCCATGGCCATTAACACGGCACTATCCAAAATTGTTAGCACAGTCCGGCCTAGAATCCATCGACACGGTCCAGAACCAACCGGTGGGAGTTTTCTTATCCACCGACATGACCCACGATCGATAGATAATTATAAATATTATAAGTGATTAATAAATAATACTATAAAATTAAAATAAAAATTATACCTATGGCTACGGAGAGGGGGTCGCATCGAAAGCTCTGAAGGTCGTCGGTGATGGTGCTAGAAGAAGACGATGGTGCTAGAGGTAACCTACAAAATAAGAGCAAGATAATAAGATAGAGAGAGAAGAGAGAAAGAGAAAGAGGAAAGAGAGAGAAAGAGGGAGAGGTGGCCTGGGGGGGCGTTGTGATGAGGAGGCTGGGGGAGGGGAGGGGAGTTACACGGTTACGGGGAGGGAGGCCCAGGGGGTGGGGGTGGCTGGGGTGGGGGGATCAACTATGGAGGGTGGGGAGGGGTCGAGAGGTGGGGACGGCTGGGCATGAGGGGGTCGGGGGTGAGCGCGGTGACAGGGAGGTCGGGGGGCATGCGCGGTGATCGGGAGAGATGGCCTGGGAGGTGGGGGTGGCGAGGGTTGGAGGATCGACCGGGGAGGGGTGGGGAGGGCCGAGAGGCGGGGGCGGTCGAGGATGGGGGGCCGAGGGCGGGCGCGATGAGGGAAGGGCGGTCCGAGAGGTGGGGGTGACGAGGGTTGGGGGATCGACCAGGAAGGGGTGGGAGGGGCTGAGAGGTGGGGGCGGCCAGAGATGGAGGGACCGTGGGCAGGGGCGGGTGCGGTGATGGGGAGGCCAGGGATGGGGGCGAGTGGGGAGGGGAGGCACCGAGAGGCGGGGGCGGCTGGAGGAGAGGAGGGGCGGCACCGATTGGGGAAGGAGAGGGGCGAGGACTCACCGACGATGGAGAGCAGGGAGAGGGGGAGAGAGAAAGTGCATGGGAGAGGAAACCCAAATTGGAAATTTTAACCTAACCTATGGTTAAAATTGCTTAGGTAAAAATTCGAAACTCTAAAGTTAAAAGATATCTAAAACTAAATTCTTTTTTTATTCGAGGATAAGCAAACCTTAAGTTGGAGGGTGTGATAAGTACCATAAATTCATCATTAAAAGTATTAATTTATTAATTAATTTATATTTTTTAAAAAAATAAAAATTAATTTATATATTTTTGAGAAATTAATATTTTTATTAATTAAAAAATTAAATAAAAAATAATAAAAATAAAAAATAAAAAATTATTATTAGTAAAAAGAGCTTATTTTTTTGAACATAATAAAATAAATTTAGAGCAAAATGGAGTTAAAATTGATCAAATATGAATTTTTAAAGAAAAAATTAAAAAAATTGATTTGACTCAGTCGGCGCGCCCATCCAAGCCATCGCATTTGGCTCAGCCGGCGAGCCATTGAAGCTAGCTCAACCATAGAAGCCACCCTTCAGTTCACGAACTAGGCGTGGACTACCAGCTCAACAAATTTTAGTTAATCGAAGCATGCCACGTGGTGGACCAAGACCATTAAGAGGTTCATAAAAAATTCATCACGACGTACAGGAGCAAAATGATAATTTCACAGGCCAAGCTGCACGCTGATTGATTGCGGTCTGCGGTATACTCGATCTACGTGATCCACATGAACAATAATTATGCCATCGGACGGCTATGGTGGTTTGTGGTCCAGATCCAATGACTAAGACTTTTTCCTACTTTGATTCGATTTCCATCAACCTCCCTAATTGTGATCCGATGGCAACGCTCGCTCCAAACTCCGATTCGATAGTCCAGGAAGCTCCTGGGGCCGATTTAAATGCATAGTGCAATTTAACAGCTAGATCTCCTCCTGATCAAGGTGATCCAATGATTCAAATTAAATCTGACTTGATCTAGGCTTTTAAAACTTCATTTTTGGCAATTTTGGGACTATTTGATTCCCATCTGATGGCTAGATTTTACCAGAACCTACAAGACGCATCACGGGGCTATTTTAAGTCAATTTTCACTGAGATTTCTTCAATTTTAACAATCAAAACACTTCCTTAGTCCCATATTGCTTACAACAAGGATCTCCAGCCTTTCTAACTCTTTAAATAAGTTACTAGGTCATCAAAAATAATTATCTTTAGTCATGGAAAAGCTACGGTCCAGGATGGGAGCCATATTTGGGTTAAAGGCTGTTTCAAGGCAATGGGTGCTGTGAAGAAGAGCCGTCTCCTATGCCATCTTCACATCGACGTCGATCCAAGATCAGAGATTAGCTTGTCTTTAATTTTTATTTTTTTTTTTAATTTCATGTATTTAAATTATGAATCTTTAAATTAATGCAAAGTTTTATTTTTATGCACTTTAGATTTCTATTTTTTATTTTTAATTATAATTTAATTTTTATACTTTAATTATTGCTCTTTATTTTATTGCAAGTAGATGCTAAGAACTAGGTAGTAGATGCTAAGATCTACTAGAACCCAAATTTTATTTTTATACTTTTTAAATTTTTATTATTTAATTTTATGTAATTTTAGTTTATGTTTTTTGACTTCAAATTTTTTTTTAAATCTTTTTTTCTTTTTTTTTACAAAAATCAAAGAACTAAAATACTATCTTCTCTATTGATTCGACCCAACTCACTACTTACTATCTATTTTTAATTAATTTAAAAAGTCAGCATTAAATTGATAAATACAGTGTCCTAACAATAACAGCGTGCTCTTACCAGTAGCCTAGCACGGGCAAGCGGCCTAGCGCTCGTGGGCCCAACACGCAGAGCGTGTGCGCTGGTAGGCCATGAGCGTGGCCCAACGGGCGTGCTGGCAGGTGGCCCGTGGTAGCCTCATGCAGTCCACATGTGAGGCGTGGACCACCGGGCATTTTTCCATGCATTTCATGCGGTCCACGGGATTTTTCATGAACCAGAACATGATTGGATAGGCACAGTTCGTTCTTGGCTTCAATCGGATAGTGGCCAGTGGTTTGCGGCTTGATCTGGGCATGGTGATGCATGATCAAGCGGCTAGGAGAGCAATTGGTCGATATCCAACAATTGAGGATGCTGTTTGAGTTGCACTCGGGTCCAAACTTCATGTTGAACTTGGATTAAACTCCATCCCAAGCCTTTAAAAGGTCTGTAGCAGCAAATCGAGAGCGATGGTGGGATGGTTGTTTGGTTGAGACCTGAGATGATGATAGATGATAGATCAGAGGATGCTAGGAAATAGCATGAGCAGCGGGCTCCAGATAGATGCTAGGTAGCGAACTGCGGTCGTTTCAGAGGTCTTCAAGAGAGAATTTTGTAATGATAACTTCTAGATGAGAAGATTGTATATGAGTATTGAGAGTGGGTATTCTCCTCTTGTATTTATTTTTTTTCATCGTAAAGCTTTGCATGTCCCGTGAAGGTGAGCCTTTGGACTGATCCACATATCTGATTATGTTTCTTTTATTTTTTCTTCCTTCCCACCATAATATTGTGGTACGAGATCCCAACAATTGGTATTAGAGTAAGTTGATACTATAACATAATCTCCATTAGCAGAGTTCAAAAAACTAATGCATAACCTTCATTGATAGGGTCTAGAAAATAAATGCATAACTTCCATTGGCAGGGTTCAGAGAACCAACATACAACCTCTATTGGTAGGGTCCTGAGAGAACCAATGCACAATCCTTATTAGCAGGGTCAGAGAACCAATGCATAGCTCCCATTGGTAGGGTCCAGATAATATAGTTATGCTAAGAGCTCAAATCTAATGTGTATCAAAGTACTTTTGCAAGATAACATATATCATAATCCTATTCAATATATGCATATTCCATAATAAATCAATAAACAATAATATTTCAAAATTTTTAAATTTGTAAATCATTTTTCATTCAAAATATAGTTTCATAAATCACATATAAATCAAAGACTAATTATTTATTTTTAAATAAATTATAAAATATTTTGAAAAAAATGGTTTGATACTTATCTTTATAGAAACAATAAATGGATAGATTCATTCAATCATGAGAAGATCCTTCAGAACCTATTATCCAAAATATATTTTTTTTTTTAGTTTTAAGCCACAACTAATAAAAATCCTAAATTCCGACACACTCATAAAACTAATAAAAGTAGTATCATCCAATGTCTTAGCCGGTCTAACTAAGATGATTTTATCTAATCATGATTAGACTAGAATATAGATTATTCAATAGAGATCAAAGGTGTTTCAATCAGTAGCAGATAAGAGTCAATGTATAGATCGATCATTATATCGCTTAGCAATCAACGGTTAATTCTATTAAATAACTTTATTTAATAATGATCATTTAACATATAAGAATTTGATAAATACCAATAAAGATAATATCTTGCAATATTCAAAAAAGAATTGAATGGTATGGACAAGCTACCCGATTAATAGGATGGTTTGAAGTTTGTCTGCTGATCAACTCTGATTTAAAGCGATAGGATGAGTTCACTATATTCATAAATCACATAAAGAAAATATTAGAGAGAGAAATTAATAATATAGAACATGATCGATCACCGACATCACGATCGAGATGATTTAATCAAATTATGATTAAATTAGTATATAAATAGTTTAATATAAATTATAGATGATCAAATCTATTAGTACTAAAAAATTAATCAAGATGGATTTCAGCAATTTTTTGGTGATCACAGGTTCAGACCCTTCATCAAACTTGATCAAAATCATCGAAAATTTTTTTTCACTAAATTAATCTTATAGAGAGAAAACTTCATAGAGAGATAAATAATTTTCGAGAGAGAATTATAGCGAGAGAAATTATTCTAAAGAGAGAACTTAGCAGGAAGAGATAAACTAGATAAAGAAGCTAGGGAGAGAAGTGAAGGTGAGAGGAGAGAGAAATATATCTCTCTTTTTTTTTTTTTTTTCCTTCTTCTTCTGTTTGGCTAAGGACGTGGCCCATGGCAATACAACCAAGGGTTCTTGGTTCGGCAATCAATGGCAACAACAGTGCCAAAATCAAGAGAAAGATGGGAGATAAAAATAGGGAATATCAAAGATCTAATTTTTCTAATAAATTTTGATAATGTGCAGCTAAAATCCAAGCCTTAGGAACTAAAAAGAATTGAGAGGAAGATAATTCGAGCAATTTACCTTACTTTTTGGTAGACTTTGATGGTGATTTTTCAACAAAAGGAGTCTCTTTTTTCTTTTTTCTAGTGCTTTAAAAGTCAAGCACGAACTGTTAGGCTTTTTTTTTTTCGATAGCTGAGTCCCTATGGATTGCAATATTATAATATAAGATTTTTAAAAAAATATTTATTAATAAATTATTTTTTTTTTTTTTTTTTTTTGCTATAATGTATTGGATATCATATTGAAATGTTTATGGATAAATTTTATTGCAAATACATGGTGGTTGGCGTGATGTTAATTAGCCCATGATCTTCGATTAAAAGTATATTATAAAAAAAATATATATAATAAAAGTTTTAAAAAATCTAAAAGAATCAAATTCTAAAGATTAGAGTTGACAAATGGTACATATTTTCCTTCAGATCTGAAGAGCCAGGCTCCAGGCAAATTTTTCTGCGGGAAATTTTGCCAAGGGCGTGTAGAGATTGGTCATAATGATGTGTTAATGGGAGAGTGATCATGCCAGGTTTAGAGAGATTGGTCATGATAACGTGTTAATGGGAGAGTGATCACGAGAGTTGTAGAGAGAACAAACCACGAGAGTTTTCCTTCATCGAGATGGGTGACACCGTAGCTAGTTGGTTGGTGATGCCACCGGTGGTCGGGGCGAGGGCTCCTTTTCTCGCTCTATCCGCTAAGGTTAGAGATTTGGGAACCTCCACCTGAGATGGCAAAAAAAAATTAGAGAGAATAAAATTCAATTGGCGCCAGTCCAAATATACGCAGTGGCAATGTACTTCGCGCCCCGTCTGAGCGGCGCGTAAAGCCAAAACGTCAAAGCGTGCGCACCGCTGATCACGTGGGGCCCACAACTCCAACCCAGAAACCAGAAAATTTTTACTGGTGTAGAAGCCTGACCTAGATCCTTCCCCACGTATGAGCCGTTTGACCGTTTTTTCCTGCGTTCCTGCTCCGTTTGATTCGTGGTGGAGAGAGAAGGTAGGGTGCTAGAAATGGTTTAGCTACTCTGTTGCTAGGGTTCATTTGAACCATTCCCTGGAGAAAAGGAGAGGACGGAAAGTTGAAGCCAAGGTTACGCCTAGCCGGCTAGCTTTGCTTCCAAGTGAAATTTTGGTGGAGGGGGTCGATGGGCAAAGCAAAGTTTATTTTTTATTATTGAAAAAGATTAAGGTTCTTGGATAATGATGTGAAGGGGACCAAACTGCTACGGATGTGGTCTACTCGCATTAGTTGACTTGTAGCTAGTTAACGATCTTGGGCTCGGTAAGTTCCACCTACAATAATGTTAAAGAAGAGAAAGAATTATTAAACAGAAATAATTGCTACTAGAATTCTTTCATCATGGAAAGTGAGTGTGATGAAAGCTTGTGGAGCTATTTTGTATAGGCATTTGAGTCTAGGGATGGGCTAGGAATCAGATCCAGCCTCTAAACTTAGCTGAAGGGAGGAGAAAAATTTTAAAAAAATTCTAGTAGATGATTTTTTTTAAAAAAAAATAGAGTGGTTAATCACATGGGCATTCTTTGAAAGGTGTGTTAAGCTGATCCTTGTTCAAATCTCTTATATCAACATCCAGAGACTTCACCAACTACCATCCTGAATGCAACTCGATAAACATGCCAACTTTCAAGTTAAAAGATCTACTTTTATTTCTGCAAGCCATTTATTGATTGGTCTTTGTATGTTTAAAAGCTGGATCCTTGTTTGTGCTTAACTCATTTCTTTAGATTTTTGAACAAGCTATCCAAGTCAAGCAGTTTGAACTATTGGTAGATGATTTGGATTATATATAACTCTACCTAGACTATATCTTCTTCTTCTTGAATGACCTAGATGGTAAATTCAACAATCATAAATTTTTCTTTAACTAACAAAAAAAATACTAATACTTATAATTTGATAATTTGAAATGATTATATATATACATACGCACCCATGCACGCACATGCATACATACATATATATTAAAATCGAGGTTCTGCTTGCATAGAGCTCTTTATTTATTATTATATAGATGCTCATATTGATAATATTATTAATAGAACTCTTTTATTAAATGCTAGGTGGGACTCTTACTTAATACATTTTTTCACCAAAACATAACAATATAATGTCATTAATAACAAGCTTATTAGACTATTTCAAGAAAGCATATTTTTGTGTCGAAAAAGAGAGCACTTTTCATTAGTACTACTAAATTAATACATAAATTAGTGATATTGTTAATACCCATATTTGCTTAATATATGCTAGTATTAATGAAAGATACTTTTCATTGGTATTGTACAATGTCCATATCCAATGCAAGTCATTGGATTACATTTATATTTTATTAATTTTTATTATATCATTTTGATCATGGCCTTACTTAATTGTGAAAGTACAATCATTAGTGATTTCTCTATATTACAATTAAATATCTTTTAGATACTAACGCAGTCTATAGTGCCACATTTTATTTGGAAAGAGAAAAGAAGATGCTGAAACTAGAGGAAGAAAAGAATTCTTTTCTAAAAAATTTAATTTAATAATTCAAAAAATTTGATTATAATATTAACATAAAAAATCTTATTTATAGAGAAAAAATATCAACAACTTAAATAAGAACTCAAAATACTAATTATAATTAAAATTAAAAAAAATTAAAAGTTTCAACTCGATTAGGATCTTATGTACGTTTGTTGACCTGTTAGCTGATTAAATTAGATTTTGAAATGAATTGTGATGGTAAAGCAGCCAGGTTTATAGGACTTGATAAATGCTTTTCGAATTGAGATTATAATCAAGATTTTGACATCGAATAAAAATATTGTGATCGTTCTAACTTTGCTGTCCTATAAAATTTGATGCAATCAGTTTGGTTCCTTAGCATTTTGAATTCGATTCTCTAAGATATTTTTATGCTAAAATATGTCTCTATAATATTTTTTAATTTTTTATTATATATATATTATATCATGATCTTATTATTTTATAATAATAAATTATTTTACTATATTGATAGTTGCATATATATATATATATATATATATATATATATATATATATATATATATATATATATATATATATATATATATATATATATATATATATATATATATACCATTCAAAGTTTGTATAATAATAGTATATTATAATATTAATATCAAAAATTTATTTAAAAAAATTAAATTTTTATATCTATTAAATTTTATTCTAGTTTTGCTATCTGTATATTTTATATAAATTAAATTTTATATGTCGATTTGAAAAGCGAAAACTATCAATGTCTAACAATTCACTCAAACCCTTGATGATAATCAGGGATAGATAGTTTCCACCATTCCACTACTTTCATCCGCTTAATGCAAGAAAATAGTTGCTAATACCAGTCATTGATGAAAAGCAAACCAAAGGGAGTTGTACTTTGAGCAGACCAACGGTCGTAATTTAAATCAGTGACCTCGATAACGTATGATAATAAGATTAGTATTAAAAAAGTATCCAAATATAAAAGAATACTTGTCTCATTTTATCCCCGTACCGTCTGTATTCCTCGAGGATAACTTAAAAGATTTCTAAAATTACTTATCTGATTGACCTAACTCATTTTACAATGCTAGCGTGCCCAAACGCAAGAAAATGAACCTTTTTTTTAAAAATAATAAATTATTTTATTTTATTTTTATGGCACCAATTTCGAATTTAGGAGGAAAAAAAAAAAAAAAAAAAAAAAGAGAGGAGGAAACAGAAAAAACCTAGACAAAGGCCAAACGGCCACAACAACGAGGCGAGGGCTCATCCTTGGGGTGGTAGAAAACCTCTGGCCTGGGTGTCTCCTCTACCTCCTCACGAGTTATAGATAGCCCTCCTCCGGTTGCCAACCCCTTCCGCTCGCCATTCTCTCATCTACCCCCGGCCTTCTCTCCCTTCTCCTCCATTCCTCCCCATTTCTCCTCTCTTGCGTTCGGTTTCTAGGGTTTGGATCTCGAGTGAGAGGGGGACGGCCATGGCGGAGCAGAAGAAACGGTGGACGTGGGAGTTGCCGGGCTTCGAACCCAGAAAGTCCTTCGAGCGCGATGATCCGGAGCCCCACCCCGTGGTCCGGAGGCTCTCCGTCTCGCCATCGTCCCTGGTGCAGCGCCCTGAGCTCCCAAAGCAACCCCTCGCTGCCAAGCTCCAGAAGTTGAAGGACCAACTCCAGGTTTTGCCTCTCTTCTTCCTTCATCCATTCTCGGTCTCTGAATCTTTCCTTTTCTTCTTCACTTCAGTAGTAAAAATGTAGATTCGACGCTACCCTATTCTGCAAATTGGCCACTTTTCAGCTGGAATGAGATCTATGATTTGGTAAATATAAGAAAAAGAGCTCCTTTTTTTTTTTTTGCCTTTAAGATTATCTGAGCTTGTTTGGTGGACTCTACTTTGGCAAGAACTCTGTGTATACACTTCGGTGCACTTTGATATATAAAGCTTGTCATTCTGCTAAGAGCTCCTTATTGCACTTTGAGTTCAAGTTTCGTACCGATTCATAAAGTTGGTCATTTCTTCTGAGATATATCTATCATGCTATGAGTTCAAGGTTCCTAGCAAACATGTGTTGTGTAGCTCTAGAGTGGAAGTGGAGAGTAGTAACAAATTGTTGAATGGTACAAGAAGACGGGAAGAAGACAGGCATGAGTAGATGGGGATCTAGAATGGTACTGTATGGGGTTGTTAAATTTGAGGGCTTCTAAATTTCCGAATCGGTGTTGCATGATAGTGAATTGGCATACTAGAGAAGTGCATGACAGAGAGGAGAGGTGATAGTTGCAGTCTTAGATGGTGCTATACGTTTGATTTTACAATGCACTTCCTCTCTGCATTATATTCTCGGGTTTCTTAAAGTTCATGATTTAGTTTCTGTGTTGTGTTGCAGAAGGTTTGCTAGTTAAACAACTAACCTGGAGGCTTTTCATGGAACTCAAGAAATTTAGGCTGCTTATTTAGCTCATCTCTCAGTGTAATAACAAAACTTAACATTTATTAGATTGGAATAGACTTGTACATGGTTCCTGCTGTATAAGATGCCATGATAATGGATTGCAGGAATGAGAGAGGGAGAATAAGTGATCTGGAAAGATAGGTGAATGTCACTAATCATGAAAATAAATCATCTTCCATGAAAGTCGAGCGAGCAAGTGAGGTAGTTGAAGCCTGCACGGTAGTTCAATGATATTGCATACTCAGGGCAAGAACAGGAAAACAAGTGGCTTGCTTGATATCTTTCTTTTCTTGGTAAGAAACCCCCTCATATTAACACAAAGGATGTATGCATGTTGTAGGGTAATTTTGCTGTATTCTTCAATCTTTTGGAAATGGAACTAGATGACACAATCTATTCCGGTGTGGAGAAATTCCTCTGTGCTCTTTGATGCATCCAGAGTTGCTGGTATAAGAACTTTAGAAACTTTTATTGATAAAAGAGACCTTCTTTTCTGTTGCACCAGGAATTTCATGTCTCCCAGAACTTTTTATGATATGAGAAGAATTTTCTTTTCCTGTTGATGTTTTGATAAACAACTTCCCCCCATTGAAGAAATTATCTTATTGGTGTCATTTCTTTACCAATTTTGCTTTCATAGTGAAATTTTGTAGACCTATGAAGTCTTGACTCAACCATTGATGCCACCGACAAGCAACTGGAGATTTTTTTTTCTTTTTGGACATAGAAGGTCAAGGCAACTAACAACTATCTTATGGGGGAATAAATACCAGATTACTGGTTGAAAGCCCCGTTTGTGTTGAAAATGGTGGTGCAAGTGGTTCTTCATTTGCATATGTTAAGTAGGGCCAAGTATGGTTTATACATGTTTTGTTCAATCCAAAAAAATGCACTTGAAGTCTAGTAATTAGGCTTCAGAGGCTGAATTAATGATGGCAAAGGTCATCTCTAATTTTTAGGCAAAGTTAGAACCCCTTAGCTTAACATTGAGGCAAGGTATCTCCACATTCATCAATGTCTATCCTTAAATTCTTAAACCATTTAAAGCATCTTAATTTTCCATTTTTTCACTTCCAAAAAATAAACCCAATCAGGCTATGGAATTAAAGATTTAAAATATTTCTATAATAATCCTAATTAGATTTCTCTCTCGGCTTAAAACATGCTAGATTTTTATAGAGAAAAGGGATTCTAAAATTGCTGGACTTTGAGAATAAGAAGAAGAGCAGAGAGAGTATGTAGAAACGGATCTGCTCGTGCTAACTTCCTAACCACAGGTGAAAGAAAATCCAATTTAGCAAGAAATAAAGTAATTTAAAAACTTCAATGGGGAGGAAGTGATACTTCTGAACAAAAACATGAAGGCGATATATGATGCATAAGAAAACTGTTAATTATAACTTAACTATTTTCAGGTCCTTTTAGGATCTAGACTTTAGTATAATTGTCTCAAATCTGAAATCATTTAGCAGCCATGTGCATATGACCTGCATTATATCAAGTAACAAAAATTTTTTGTATTATAATTCTTCAAGTTAACTTGGGGCTTTTATTTTTGTTGAAAATGGGGAATATTAGCACATGTTTGATGAACTTAGAATAAATTGTTAAACTATTTTGTAGGGGGTGATAAGCATCCAAATATGTGAGGAACAGCTTAAACAAAATTTAAAGACTGCTATACATGTTGCTTTTTGCAGCTTTCTGCCCCAAGCCACATTTGAATGATTGTGGGAGCTTTAGATCTATTTTCTTGTTGGTTTTGCACATTAAATTTATGACATGTGGATGTTTTAGATTGGCCTTGGAGCTGAAAAAGAGGTACAAACTAACTTTAATTAAGATACTCACGTGGTTAGTTGTGAACTAAATTATAGATGGAATTGGTTTGTTCTTGCAGCAAAAATGATGCTCACAAGTAGGAGGGAGGGTGGGCATCACTCTGTCTTTCTATCATAGTGAAGTGGCTGTGAATTCTAGAACAGCAATTCCTCTGGTTGAGTAGTGGGAGCTCACTTCAACATAACAGCGTCTTTTCCTCACTGAGCAGTCAATGGTTGTGAATCCATTTCACAAAATTGGGAGCGGAAACATTTAGTTCATAGTGCTGCTTAGACATAAGGATACAACTGTTTACTACAGTTTTAATATAGTCATCACATGGCTAGTCTTGAGTATTATTGCAGTATAACATGTTAACTTTATAGGGCAACCATATTGGGCTGTGTTCAAGTAGGTTTGACCAACATGAAATAAATTAAGGTGGTGATGCAATAAAAAAGGGTGTCCCAATGCATGAGGCTCCTGCTATTGTGGGGTCTGGGAAGGGTCATATTTACGCAGCCTATCCTCGTTTGCAGAGAGGCAGGATGGTGATGCAATCAGACATTAAATTCTTCAGGAAGATCTTTATAGGTACATCATTGCAATATAATATTTTTGGACGAATTGACTTAGTTAATTTTCTTTTAGGGATTGCAAACTTCCATATGCTCGATCTTGCCCTAGATCCTACCTAGATTTATTCATACTAGTAATTGAAATAAAAATAATATATCTCAAACTTATGTGGATACTCTGATGGGGAACTGAGTTGTAAGAAGTTTTTGCACAAGAAGTTCCTTTTCATGAATGATCATTCTGTAGGGATCATGCTTAGCTTGTCCATATTTAGTTGAGTGTAGGATAATATTGTGACTTGTGGTGGAGGAAACTTAGGATATTCTTACTGAGGATGATTTTTCAATGGATCTAAGGTCTCTCCTCTCTATGGCTAAACTAGGCACCTCATGTTTGTTGCTCTAGAGCACCATAAAGCTGCCCATTCTAGTTTGTTCTAGAGTGCCAGTTTGTTTCTTCATTTCCCTTTGTTCGTGTGTGAATGGGAGAGTTATGGGGAAACTCTAATAAGGTTTGTAAATTGTTGACGTGTATGCATTGCAAAGTTTGTAGTTTATTGGGAGGCTCTTTCTCATCCATATTTCGTTCTAGTTTTTTCAATGAATATCTACTTCCCTATTCAAAAAATTTGTTAAAAGTTTTATATCATATAAGCTTATTAGTAGCTGAATTGATTTCTCCATATTCACAAAATGTTGCACTTCAAATATGTGGATGGTGCTGTTCTTATAAGGAATGTTACTAAAGGAATAAAAAGATTGAATAAGTTTCTGAGCAAATTTTTACGCAGTTGAGCCCTGTGAAATTGAACTACATTTTTGGGAGTTGTAGTTAGGTCAATACAAGGGTTAAATCTTGGCCGTATAAATGTGACAGGTCTTAGAAAGAGAAAATGCTGCTGACCAAGCCTATGGCTATGCACCCTGATAGCAAGCTTACAATAGATCAATCTGAACTTCTAGATGATCCGCAGGCCCCTTTTCTATCCTGACAGGTGGTAAAGGGGACATATTGAATTGGGCAAATGGCAAGTCACGTGACCCTGGTTTTCTATTTGTTTGAAATAGTATAGACAAGATGAAGAGGAATGGGTCAATATCAAATGGTGTGAAGATTGGTTGGTAGATTGATTTATCTCATTGTCATGTGTCTAGAAATTATTTCCCTTGTTAGTATGTTATTAAATACCTAAAAGCTGGTGGGACTGTTTTATCATGGTTACCTTATTTTCATATTTTGATATCTAAAAGGTGCTTTTAATCAATTGTTCAAAGATCATTAATAAATAAAAGGGCAAGTTCTCTAATTGACAAGACTTAACTGCAGGTTCTTCATTGAAAGAAATGTAAATTGGAGAGTATGAAAAAAGATCCAATAAGAAGATAGATGTAGATTATTGAGCTGTGTCTCATCCATCATGTGAACTTATGTACCGAGTTGTCCATTTTTTGCATAGTTAATTGCTATTAGAAGGTGTTTTGGAAGTTATATTATTGCAGTCAGTTGCATAACATTTTGGTTAATAATCCAGTGTTTGTCAAAGAACAAATACATTAGGGTGGATGACTAATTTGTTAGGAACTAGTATTTGGCAAATGTGATACGTTGGTGTTATACAAGGGAGCATGGTGATGGATGCTATGATCTCATTCATCAAGATTGGTTGGAGTAGATTTGATATATATTCATGCCATTTAATCTTATAAACTTTTTTCAACAAGTCATTTAAGGTGATATGTGGGATGCACATGTTAAAAAAAGATGCACAAAAAAGTTAAGAAAGGTACACGCCTAAGGTGTTAATTGGGGAGGTGTCCATGGACACAAATACGCGTGTGCATGTGTGTTTTGCTCCCCCCTGGGGAGCGGGGGGTGGAGATTTGGAGATCAAGGAGTTGGGATGAAGATGTGGAGACCATGGGGCACCTATAAAATTAGAGATCAAGTAGGGCAAACAATTAGTTACTCCTAAATCAGACTGCGGATCAACTAGCCAACAATTTCATGAAGGCCATTTGGAATGAGATAACTGGTTGACTGCTACTGCTATAATGTATTCAGAGCTTCAATTTTTTATGCTCCAGCTTGAATGCAGTATTGAAGGTCTGCTAGTTAAGTTCATATAAATCCTCAGTCTAAGATGACAGGGTGCTTTTCAATTCATTTTCATGCATATGGGCCTCAACTTTTGTATTTGTTCTACTTTTATAGCTCAAAACATGTTATAGATCATTTAGTGCTTCTGCTGCTTAGGGCAATTTGGGCGTACAATAATATTTTTAATAGTAGGAGGAAGTTCTGCAGCCTTTAATTCTTCCTTCCCATCTCTTCATCACTTTTTCCATTTTTCCTTCATCTACTTTCTACTCCCCTATACATGTGTGCCCATTGATCCCTGGATATGAATCTCCATTATCACTTTCGTTCTTATTTTTCTTTTATGGGACCATAGGTATTCCAATTTATGCAGGATCATAAGCACAGGTCGGATGGAGTTCTTACTTTGATACAGAGTTAACATAATGCTTTTTATGCGGGACCTTGTCTCTCTGCAAAGTACATGTAAGATGGATAGAATTCCTTGGGTTAAGAACAAGAATTGACTGGAGAGTTTAAATTAGCAGTATTTACATAATTATAGATAATCGAAGAGGATCTTAATAACAAAGCCTGTTGTGAAGAATGATTGTACAATTGCATGTGTGGGTATATTATGAGGTAATATTTGTTAGCAAGAGAACTTGCAGATCATGAGTCCATCTGTAAATCATATGATGCCAGCCATTCAAGTTTTTTGATGGAGAAATATTGTTGACAGGCTCCTGACTCTTGTTAGGTTACAACCTAAAAGGGGTGTTTAGCTAGTGCCAGGTGTCACATATGGCTGATGATATATCCTTCATCTAAGTTTGTTCACTTCTTCATGTTCGCAATTGGTGTAAAATTCCTAAGCAGGTATATTCTCTTGCTGGAGGTCTTGATATCCGATTGTAGTGGCTATCATGTTTGGTGATTCTGGCAGCTTTTGGAGCCACTCAACTTAGAGGACTTGGTGGATGGAACACAATTATATGCATAGAACCTATTTATTCTGCTATACTCTTGAAGATGCTAGGAAAGCTGTTAAGAGGCATGCTAAATTTTTGATGTATTTACTGCTAATAGAACTGTGTTTGTTGAAATCTTTCGAAGTTGGAATGGTGGCTTGGTGCCTAGGGAAAATAGCAAAGCTATTTTATTGGTTAAATATGGCAGAGGCTGATTAGAGCCAACTTAGATGGATTTATCATATGCAGCCCTTGTGTGAGGGATTCTTAAAAGATCCTGAAGTGTTCATTTTATGTTCTTCTGGGGACTCAAAAATTTAAGACATGGTCACATCATGGTGTTCATGGACATGCATATAGGCTAAAAGGATGTAAAAATTCATGAGAGGCATACATGACTGG
>QRFJ01000264.1:505290-640807 GCA_006176705.1 Cocos nucifera
ATGCATGCATGCATGTATGTATGTATGTATATGGATGTATGTATGTATGTCCATACATACATACATGCATGCATCCATACATACATACATATATATATATATATAGACACACATATGTATGTACATATATGTGTGCACACATATGTGTCCATACATATGTGGATACATATGTGTACATACGTACGTACGTACATACATACATACATACGTACATGCATACATGCATACATATACATGCATACACATCCATACATACATACATATATGCATACATATACATGCATACACATACATACATACATACATACATACATACATATATATATATATATATATATATATATTATATATATATATAGACGGTGTTGGCGGGGGGGGGGGTTGGTTGATGGGGGGGGGGGGGGGCTCCACTAGATGTCTTCTATGGTTCCCTTACACCCTAAAGTAGATATTTGCAAAGAATAAATTACAATTGATGGTTTTGATGAATACTCTGCGCATCCATTTTTTTAACCCTCTGAATCACTTATGGAGCATGTTGAATAAGTCAACTCCCTTACTATTTGTGCCTGAACATGTTTGCCGTCATTATGAAGCTGGGTATAAAATAATTCTGCTTTTATTGTGTATGGGAGATTATACCTTATTACAGAGTGTCATGCCTCGGTCTTTGTTCCTATATGTGGATAGATCTAATTGTCATTGGAGCAAAGGTTAGATACATCTGGCAAATAGAATTAATGTTCACTCAACTGCAAAATGTGGCTAATACTTAATTGGCTGTTGATTATTATTTTGCATCAAGAATTGTTTCATGAACATGTTTCTTTCTCCCTATATTTTCTACTTGTTATCTTTATGTGTTTTGCAACCTCTTAAAATTTGGCCTGACAGCATGCTAGAGAGGACTACTTGGAGTTGAGACAGGAAGCAAGTGACCTTAGAGAATACTCGAATGCCAAACTTGATAGAGTTACTCGCTATCTGGGTGTTCTTGCTGACAGGGCTCACAAACTAGGTAAGGCAATCAGAACTACTGTTCCATTGCATTTACCTTTCTGCATTCACATTTAACATTGTGCTTGTTGGTCATGTTTTCATATATTTGTGCTACATGAATGCAAGTCTTTTTTTTGTCTTTGTATATATAAATTTTTTGTGTTGTTACTTGTACCTCCATCTGTGATTGCACCCTTTGACAATGGTGGACAACATGCACCTTTTCTTTATGCAGCTGTATACAATAACCAATCTTTTAAACTGTTTGTGTTGTGCTCATTTATATTTAGTTGTCTGATATTGCTTCTGTGAAATGTTGCCTGTTGGAATGCATGGTTTAAATTGTTTGGGTATCCTAGTGATGCTGCATGAAGTTTGTTGGCCGTGAAACATATAAGCCGGTTAGGATGATCATAGAAGCCCGGTGGCTGCACTAATAGCTGGTCGCTATATTAGCTAACCTCATCTTAAATGCATATCTTAGATGCACATTAATTACAAGATATGCAAAAAATCTTTTCATTTGCCGTATGTATTGTTGTGGCCAAGGTTCGTTATATCGATATTTATTCGGCCAGTGGCACGGTTTGGTATGCCGATATGTCTTTCCGTGTTGGGCCTGAATCGACATAGCTGAGAGGGCGGAGGGAGAATGAGAGAGAGGAAACGAGAGAGAGAGAGAGGGGGGAGAGGGTAGGAGAGGGAGAAGGAGAGATGGCCTTTGGAGGCTGTCTGAGGGCTGGCAAGGCTACCAAAGGGCTTGAGGAGGGGTTCCGCCCTTCTCCTGATTGAAATAGGAGCTTCCGCCCTTGTTTCTTTTTTTTATTTAGTTGATTTCCAATGAAGTTGGGGTGAAGGCTGGTGGAGGAAGAGTAGGAGAGAGGAAGAGAGGGAGGGAGGGAGGAAGGGGGAGAGAGATGGTGAAAGCTGGTGGAACATGGCCCGACAAGGCAGCGAGGGTGGTGGAGAGGAAGAATGTGAGAGGAAAAGAGAGAGGGAGAGGGTGGGGTTGTTGACTTCACTGAGAGTCGGCAAACTGAAAAAGAAATAAGGGTGGAAGTCCTTGTTTCAATCGGGAGGAGGGTGGAGCCCCTTTGATGGCCCGGCCCTCTCTCCCTCCCTCTCATTCCCTCCCTCCCTCTCTCTTTGTCCCCTTTTCCCTTCCTTCTCCTCACTTGTTTCTCATTTTGAATGTTGCAACCATCCTAGCCCACTGCTTGCATTGGTTGTTATGTCCCGAACTATGTGGTTCAGGATGGTTCTGCAATTCTTGGTTGTGGCTTTATATAGTTGTTTTCTTAGCCGTTTGAAAGGAAACAAAATTGTTGAAAAAATTTAATTTAAGGATGTGCCAAACCATGCTCCAAATAAAATTTTAATTTCTAAATTTTAATTTTCTTTTCTAATTTTCAGATCTAAAAAATGCTTTCTTCAATTTTTACACTTCATCTTACTCTTTTTGATTTACAAGCCCCTTAAGCTTTATAATGTTGTACTTATTTATTTAATAAGATTATCACCAAGAACGTTTCATGAGTTTCCCTTTTTGATTTTGCTTAAATGCTTTTGGGGCTCTCTAAAGCATGTGGTTCTTATTCAATGATTTTACACAACCATAGATGTTTAAGGATCATAAAGAATACTAGATTTGTGTGCTTGATTGCTTGTGCGTGTATCTAAATAATGCTACTCCAAATGATGTTTGGAGGAAATAGTTAGCTATAGAGCTATGAAGCTTTTTGAATGCTATGTACAAGATCTTGAGCTAGATGCTTGCTGATGGGAAGGACAGGGTTATAGGTATAAAGCATTGGCTGTTCTTCAAAAAAGATACACATTTTTATGCATGGGTTGGCTATACTGCCCGGAATTGCCTTGTTCTATGCATATCGAACTGATGGGGAGCCAGGATCATTTGCCATGTCGGCCCGATAAACTGGCTGAACCAAATTAAAAAGAACCATGGTTAGCCCATTTGATTAAATAAGCCGAACCCAATCCCTCTGGTTCTTGCCCATTGATTAAATAGGTGTGCCCCACCCTCGGTTTGTGATTGCCCCTCTCTCTCGGTTCGCATGAGAGAAGCACCCCGGCATCGAAACCCTATCCGTCTACCGTCACTGCCCTATCGTGGATCCCTAGCCCCCTTCGGCTCCACCTTTGCCTCTCCCTCCCTTTCTCTTTCTCCTTCCCTTTCTCTCACTTGTGCGGCCTTTCGAAACCCTCGCCTCTCTCTTACCTCCACTTGCCACCATTGATGCACTTCTTCTCCTTCTAGCCTTTCTTCAGCTCCCCATCCTTCCCAAGTTTACCGCTGTCGGACTTGGGAGATTGACCAAGCGAGTCTCTCCTCTCCTCTCGCTCCCTCGCTCTCCCACCCTCTCCTTCTTGCTTTCCTCCCTCCCTCTCCTTCCATTCCGGCCCTTTCCCTCTTCGTCCCTATGGTTCTAGTAGGCCATGGTTTGGTACGGCATGAACTGGTATTTTACCATATGGTTGCTGGCCGGCACGCTTGTTGGTACCGATTTTGCCATCCCTAAGCCTTCATGCAACTTAAGATTGTATACATTTTAGACAACTATAAGGAAGCTGGAGTTCTTTGCAAGGTTTTTTTTTGAGATGCCATATGATAAGATCATCTAATATTTCTTATTATGAAACTTGATGGCTTTCTGAGGTATTAATTCAGGGACCTGTATATTCTGCAACTTTAGTTAAAGTTCGTGCTACTCATTGTGCGTCTACTGTTGGTTCATGTGCTAATTAACTAGCTATTAATAGGGTTATTTTATTTTTTCTTTCTATTAAGATAGATTATGACAGATTGGCTAGGTCATTTCATGATATGAGCAATGATGACAACTCTTTGAATGATCATATATCCAATGGCCAAGGGTGGGGGCAGTGGACAGGATGGTGGTGGCACGTAATTTCCCTTGCTTACTCCATTTGCTGATGAGTTACAGTTTGAATATGCGATGCATCATAGAGACCACAGGCGTAAGGCTAGGGAGGACAATGCATGCAGGTGGAGCAGTCCTAAAGGTGGTGGATGTGGTATTGATCTAGCTGATGAGGTGGTGCATCTAAGGGGATTCCTAGATGTATTAGGACCCCCTTGGTACTCAGTATTAGGAGTGGCAATCAGGTTGGGTTGGATGCATGATAGATTCAAAATATGTCAACTCAAAACCCAGCATGTTTATTAAATGGGTCAAAAATCCAAGCTAGGACTCAACCATTTTATTAAATAAGTAACGTAACCCAACCTACAATGAGTTGAATAAAGTTAAACTGGTTAAACAGTTGAGCATTGCCACTACTACTCAGGATAATTATTCTCTATCAGATCATATCGTCTTGGGCCGAGTTATGAGCTGTATGATATGTACATTTGAATCTTTGTGTTCGAGTTGCTATCATCCTTCCTAGCCCCAATTACACTAGGGATCAAACCTTGCTCGTTCCTTTGCACCCATGATTGTGCTTGATGAAGCAGCAACATTAGCATGGCTATCTGGTAGAGACAGGTTACTGGGATCTTGGGTGGGTGTAATTTTAGCAGATGCATGTATGTTCCATATCAATTGTTTTAATATAAGTATTTTGCATTTCCAATGTTATACTTCGTTAATTTAACTTGTATCATACAGCCAAGATAATTTTTAGGCATGTAATTAAAAAATAAAGTATATTACATTTTAACATCAAAACAAACTCAGAATATCCTATTTTCCACTCAAAATTAAATAAAGAAAGTACAGTAACCTTGAAGGAAAAAAAAAAAAAAACTAAAAATGTATGCTGTCCATTACCCAGATTGTAAACCTTGCAAACAAGTACTTGAATCCATGGGTAAAACCCTTGAAATCTAAATGTAGAAAGGGAGGATGGTGGAATGGAGGGAAAGCTGAGGGAGTGGGCTGAACTGAGAGGTAGGGAAATTTGAGGGAGGAGACAGTCTGAAACTGCAGCTAACCGTGTACTTAGATCCAAACCCTTGAAATGTAAAATATAGAGGTAGAGGAACGTGCAATGGAGGGAAAGCTGAGGGATGGGGCTGAAACTGGGAGGCTGGGAAAGTAGAGGGAGAAGACAGACTGAAAATGTGGCTAATGGTTTCGATGTGTCAGTGATAGTTAGTGAGTTGAGGGTGTTTAAGTTTTTCCTTTGGTGGGAGGCTGACCATAGGAGTAGCTGATAAGCTCCTGTTGTTAAACATAAAGCATGGTTAAAAAACTATAAGAAACCAATTTTTAGTATCTTGATAAGTATATTGATATTGTCCCGGCTGACATTTCGAGGTATATTGGTTTATATCAGCTGTAGATTATGTAGACCAATTTTATCATACCTTACTGGTGAGTGCCTGAAACCTTCACAAACCAAGATCTCATCCTATATGGAAATCCTTGTGGAGGTTTGGCTGCATTCTTGTGCTTCGTGAGTTTACTGTTTTTGCCTTCAGATAGTCATCGCATTAACCAGATTAAACTATCACTTCAGTCTCAAGTTGTCACTGGTTCATTTTGTTTCCTTGTTGCAAATGATTTAGATTTGCTGCCTTCTTCTATTTTCTGGCACTACAATAGTAATGTCTCCAGTTTTTATGGTACAAGCATTAAAGTGGTGATTGCTTTATATATAGTTCTATAGCCATCAAATGGCCTGTCGTTCGGAATTTCTATATTAAGCTGATGGTTTACTTCCCTCTTACTTGCAGATCAAGCTGCTCTTGAAACTGAGGCCAGAATTAGTCCTTTGATCAATGAGAAGAAAAAGTTGTTCAATGAATTGTTAACTGCCAAAGGTACGAACATATCTGCACGACTGCTAGCCTTCAATTGCATATATTGGAGAATGTGCCATTTATTCTTTGTTTTTGATGGTTGAAATTTGTTTCATTGCTCTCACTGTCTCTTTCTTCTGGATCTGGCTTTCTGTTGTGGATGCGACATCTCAATTTCAGGAAATGTGAAGGTATTTTGTCGTACAAGGCCACTATTTGAAGATGAGGGCCCATCTATAGTTGAGTTTCCTGACGAATTTACCATCCGTATAAACACCGGTGATGATTCTCTTACCAATCCTAAGAAGGATTATGAATTTGATAGGGTTTATGGGCCCCATGTTGGACAAGGTAAGAATCAGTTGCCAATATTCTACTGTTTTAGATTGTCATTTCTTCTCCTTTTTTTTGTAAAAAAATAATATAGATGTTTCCTACTCTAGACAGTATGACTGTTCATTCTGTTTATCAGGCTTCTTGTAGCTGATTCTGTGATACAAACACTTTCAGGGGAATTTTTTCGTGATGTTCAACCATTTGTACAGTCAGCCTTGGATGGATATAATGTTTCTGTGTTTGCATATGGACAAAGTCGTTCTGGAAAAACACATACAATGGTTCCTCTCATACTCCACTGCTCTTCTCTTGATTTTTTTCTCTTCGTCTTAATTTTTTTTTCTTTTTTCACCTAATTCTTTTCTTTTTTTGAACCTATTCACTTCTTAATTTTCATTATCTTTGCTTGGATTTGGTTGTGGTCCTTTTATTAGCTTGATTTGGTTGCATACTCTTGTTAGCTCATGTGTATTTACTTTTATGTCTTGGTTGATCCTGTTGCATTATTACTAAGTTGTTGTTTGTGTGGGAGAAGTTTTTTTGGTGAAAGCTGCAATTGTGATCCATAAGACAAATTATGTTGTCTCTTTTAAATGTTGATAATGCTAAAATTTTGGGCCAAACATTTCACGGACTTTTGGGCATACTCTTCCGTTGTTACAAGTCTTATGTAATAATATTGAAGAAAATCATATGTTCTTATTGTTTTCTTTTAATATTTGTTTTATTGAATCATCCTTTCTGTAATATATAATTGTCTAGTATTTTACCTTTACTGCTTTAATGTAGAGTCTATTAATTTTCCTCTAGTTAGGTTTTTTAAATAAATAAATAGTTGTTGCACCACTATATTTTAATAGTTGGCTTATACACCGAACCGAACCTCAGTACCAGTATGAGATCTTATTGGTACTGTATGGTCGGTACAAGGTGCTAGTTAGAGCTTGGTTGGTAGTAAGTCTATCTATAAGATATCGATGTAGTGTTAATCCTTCATGTGAGCCTATTTGCCTATTGTGATTGAAATCGCACTTATATTCCACAAATGCATAATAATTGAATGCACTAGCATATATGTCCTTGGTGGTTTTTTGTCATATTGTATATGTACTCCCTTCTTAAGTCCAACTAATTTTCTTCTTGGTTCCTATATAGTTTCTCTCCAAGTCAATAAGGACCATCGTAGACTCTCCGAAAAGTTTAAAGTCTCGAATTTGATACTTATAATGGTATCTTAGTAGTATTACAAAATGTAGTGACACACATTGTATCAGTTGGCATCCTTCATGTGAGTCTATTGTGATTATATTCTAGAACTTTTAATAATTGGAAATTCTCTAGGATACATGTCCTCAAGGGTTTGATAATATACCGTGTTTGTACTCCCTTTCTTCGTAACTTCAGCTAATTTCCCAAGTCAATAAGGACATCTGAGCCTCAGATTATAATGACATATGCTAGGTTGTTTAAGCTCTTCTGTATGAGGTGATTCCCCTATTTGTTGTGATCAAGGCGAAGGTAGACTAGTTGTGCTCATGGTCATTGGAGGAGGCTGTCTGCTAGAAGATCCGGATTGCCAACCTCATTATAATATGGGATGATTAGCTGAAATAAAATGATCACTTTACCATAAATGCAATTAAGGAAATTGCATATTAGACACTACTTATCATAAAATATTAGACCAATTATGGTCGGTGTCTGAAGGTACTTAAATTCATGCTATCTTTGCTTGCCATAATTTCCCTCTCGCCAAAGATGGGGAAGTCCTCCCTAAATACTTGAGTTTGTGAAACATACACTGATACACATATAATATGATGTCAATGATTTGCTTGAGTCGACACATTAATGATCTTGTATCTCATTAAAATTTACTTGCCTCCATTAGATATCGAGCACTTACAATACTAGATCAGGCTCTATCTTGTAGAACATTGCATTGGGTGGTTAAAAGTTTCTCGTCTATATCCATTCCTGTGACACTATACTAGAACTTTGGTTTGAGGTTGCCTAGATCAGGCTGCCAACACATTTTGTACTTGATTTAATTAATGAAAAAATGATTGCAGTTGGGTTTTTATTGCATAAGAATAAACAAGTATAAGAATGGAGATTGTTTACCTGCTTGATATAATTTCCTATCCATCTGGTAATCCCACCTTTGCTTAATGGTCTCAATGTACTCTTGGGCATGCTTCGAGTCTGCTTGCTGATCTGCCCCTTTGCACCCATCATCATATGATAAAGGAAGCCCATTTGAAGGTATTTCTTGTTATCCATGGCCCTCAGCACTCGATGTGATGGTGCAATAGTATTAGCTATTCTCTTGGCCCACTGCCAAAACTGCCGGAGTCTGACTATGCCCTTTACTTGACTGCATTCCATGTCGGATCTAGCATATTTGTTTTTGTGCTGTTTGGTGCTCACGAATATTTGATGTAAACCTACTTTCTTTTCGAAGAGGCTATTGAGTACCATGTAATATGTGGCAAGATGGGTGATTTCTGGCCTTAATATCTCAACTCCGGTGTGCTTTCTCATCAAAGATAAAATCCATGTGTGGTTATATGCGAATTTGGTAATGGATTGGCTGTCTTAACCTGCTTCACCTTGTGGATCTTCCCGATATCCATCAGTATCAAGTCTGTATAGTGGGCAGTACATAGGGTCTAGAAATGTGTGATTGCTTGATCATCAAGAAATGTCCCTGATGGTCTTATTTGTGGTCCATTGTTCGTCACCACCTGCAAGACATGCTACTCCTTTATCTAGTCAATAACTTCATTAGGTCAAGGATGTAATGGGCATTGTGAACCTGATCAGAAGCATCAATTGACTTATCGAAAAAGGTCTTCCTATCACAATATATCAAGAAATTAATGATGCTTTGCTTGTTCGAACCTGTTCAACCATCATATAATAGAGTCAATTTATAGGTGCCCCACTTGCTTTGGTAGGAGGGTATCCATTTCTCTAAATCATTATTATCTAGCAACTCACCTTATATGTCCTTTGGCCTAAGAGGATCAACACCCTGATTGGCTGTTTGAATGGAGTTGATTGTAGACCAATAGTATGTGTTGTCTACCGCATTTGCAGAGAAGTAGCTAAAGTGAAAGTAGGATGCAATAGCTGGCCACAATCTTGCAAGAATGTGGTGTTTTCTCCTCTTCTTGTTGAAATTACAAAAAGAAAAAAAAAGGAAGAGGTAGAGAATGAAGGATTGAGTCGTGCACCAAATCGATTAAAGTTGGGGGTAGCGGATTTCAAATTTTTCAATCTGACTCGGCACGCGATGCATAGATTTAAATCCAAAATTAAATCATAAACGAGTGTTAAAAGAGGTAGTGATAAACACTTTATCACCTTGCACGGGTAGATGAACTATGTAGTCTGATGATCATGGAGCTGTGAGGTTCGTTGTTGAGCCGCGCACGTGCCTGGCCTCTATGGATATCCATTCGGGCTTGGACTAGAAAAGCTTTCTCCATCTTCAACCACCTACAGCTAGATGGATTTGCAAGCTCTTAGACCAGCCTTGGATCTGATCTCTAGCAAGGTTTTGATTAATGTTTGATCATAGCCTTCTTGTTTCTTTGCGCAAATCGGATGGAACTCAACACCTTGAGGGCCACCAGATGGGATGCCTAACTTTTGGGCGTGGAATAGAGAGGAGAGGGAGCATGGAGACACGTTGAGAGCACAAATTCTAAATATGTTCCTTCTCAGACCCTAGGAGAAGAGTCTCTTAAATAGAGTTCTTCATCTTAGAGCCCAATTTGAATTCCAATTCTGTTAATAGGCAAGTCTTTATCATATAAAGACAATGCCTTATTAGTTGATTTTCTTCCCAAGAAAACCAAGCCCATGTGGAATAAGATAATTGGGTTAATAGGCAAGTTTTTATTATATAAAGACAATGCCTTATTAGATGATTTTCTTCCTAAGAAAACCAAATCCAAATGGAATATAATCTCACCCATAAGGAAAGTAGAGGGGGCATGTGTCCTCCCTCCTCTTCATGCAAAAAGAAGAAAGGAGCGCGCACCCTACAGGATCTCCATGCGCTTCCATATGCCTTGCATATTAGGACATTCTAAGAAGGGAGGAGGCGTGTGCTTCCTTAGAGGTGGTGTGTGCTTCGGTTAAGGCTAACCCGAGTGCGCCAACTCTTGGTACCCAATTGAGTTTGCATCAATTTGGTAGAGCCTTATCCAATAGGGAGCCCAAATCAAGTAGGAGAAAATGGGTTTAACTATGTGCTATCATGGTTTCCTTAAACCCAAAACTAGAACTTTAATTAGTCCTAACCCAATCAGACTGCACTTAGCCCAATTGTGCAATCCTAGACCAAAATCCTTGTTTGTATGATCCTATAGATTTAATTTTATATGGTAGTGAGAAATATTGTGATCTCCATCATCAATATCATTAAAACCCCTTTCAATAGATCGGAACTTTTCCAATCAGCCATTTAAGAATCATCGATCATCAAAATGATTGTTAATTAGTCTCACGAGATACTTAGCAGTATGTGATGGCAATTTAGCAGAACTGAATGATGAACCTCTAGATCAGTTACCATATAATTTGGTTCTTTTGTCGTGAATCTTGATAGGACGCAGGTCAAGGATAACTTGTTAAATCCGTTCATCCGTTATATGTCAGATTCAATTGACTCGAGTCCATGTGAAATCTTATGAAATTTTTTTTCCATCATTTACCTACCATGGCCATGAATTTTAAAACTCAGTCTCATAAACTGCATAGGATCTCTTCTTAAAAATCTATCAGGGTCGACAGATCCCATTTTGGGGCACACCCTATTCCAGCAATGGACCTATTATAGCCAACATACACTACAAGGTTCCGAATGGCTAGGTAACTAAGTAATTGTACAGTCAGCAACCCTACTATGAATGGCTGAGGCACTACAGGTCAAAGAACTATCTACACCACTGCAACTTCGAGCAAGCCACTAACGAGCGGATAGCCATCCTAGTGACTTCTCTTGTTGGTTACGCTCAGTATCCTTGATCTCTATCAAGCACATGTACTCTCGCTCTAGTATTCCCATACTGTAAACTCGAGACTTGTCTATCTACGAAGGAAAGCGATTCGTGCATCAATCTATCAAGATCAGTCATCATCCCCATGATGATCCATCGATTGGGAGCATTTAAGAATTAACCACTAGTGACACGCTACTCAAATTCTTAACTCTTAAGAATGTGTCATCATTTGTTAATTTTTAGACGATTCATGGACACAATTTAAATACAACATGAATGAAAAATAATCCAAATTTTATTTATTTTAAAATTTTAATTATAAAACTATGCTCCTAGAATGTGTACATGTGTCAGCCAATTTGGCTTCTAGGGCATACATCTAATAGAGAAGGCATAAGAAGCCTTCTCAGCCTCCCCCTATTGTTGGGATAGGATGGGCACCAAATTGAACAGGACTAGGCGGTTCTACTCAGTTTGGTTAGTTTAGGCAGGTTTGGAGCTTGTACTAACATGATATGCTATCTCATCTTGATGTTGACCTGGTATGTGTTGGTATGCCCCAAATTGGGTGATTCGGACAAGACGACCAATTTTGGCTAGGGCCTATGTTGGTTTGAGGTGCTTGCTATATATTATCGAATGTGCTGTATCGAACTGGTAACATATTGGTATGGTTGCTGGTACTAATTTTACAAACCTCGGTTAGTGCTAGCATCAAAGGTAAGAAGTGGCGTCATATGTTGGTATGTACCAGGGAGTGGACTAATACTACTAGTTTGTTATTTTTTTGGTTTGGTACCATATGACAAGTTTGAAGTGGTTCAATATGATGCTTCCATCCATGCTTTCCCCTTTTCTCTATATTTTTGTATCAATTGCCTAAGAGAAGAGATAGTTTGCATTGTTAACCTTTTAGGCATACATCGAAATCTTTTCCATGAGACTATTGCCATTTTTCATAATGTTTATTTAATTGTCCCTTTCCTATAACTTCATAGAGAGACTTAAGTTTAACTCCTTGATAATCATAATATTCTTTACACCACCTCATTATTATAGACATATACCTTAGTACTTCTTTGATCATTTGACATTTTTTTATTTCAAAATCATATTAAGTTAGCAAGTCATGTTTGCGAGAATCTTTCATAAATTTTCCAAGTCTCAACAAGTATTTCATCTATATTCTTTTCATAGCTACCTTCAATTTTATAAATAGTATAAAAGAAATATAGACACTTCCCTTATCATGCTTCTTTGTGAAGATCTTTTTAGCAGAATTCTCTTTCAATTTCATTATCTTTCACCAATATCTTATTATCATTACTTTTAATACATCCTACTTGATCAATATCTTTATGTTTCCTCCCCTTAATTTTGTTGTTCCATAAATTTCATTCTCATGCTCCTTGAAATCCAACTAGTCATATAAATTATCATATGTTCTACATTGAAGCTTTCTTTGCATTTCTTTATCTTTTTTAGGCTATTAAACTTCCAGTATCTTTCAGTATGATTGTCTTTCCATTACTTAAAGCAAGTCTACTTTATTGCATCTTGGACATTAATATTCAACTTCGAAGTTTCATTATGTTCAGATCTTTTACTCTCTTCTCTTCAAGAATATCTTTAGCTACTCTTTTAATACAATCGACCATCTTCTCCTATATTTTACATGGCTCTGTACTGGAGTTCCAAATTTCCTCCTTTGATAATTTGTTCTTGAAAGGTTTTATGTATCCTTCTTTTAAATTTGACCATCTTATCAGTAGGTCTTTATTTATTTCTTTTCTTCTATTGTTTGGTATATACATTTCATACTGCAAGTCTTTTGTTGTGCAATTATGTTTTCTGTCATGCCTCAGACCTGAAGTTATGGTATAGGGATGTGGCAGCTGCCGCATGCTTATAGGCCCTTCCTCACAAGCATGCAAGGCTTCCATCATGATAGCATAAATAATATAGCAAAATAAATTAATATAACTAAAATCCGAATTTTAATAATTAATAAATCCAAGAAATATCCAAAATTTTTGTTCACAAGTCTTGCATCAAATATTCTTCAAACACTAGATCAAAATAAGAAACCTATAAAAATGATTCCAGATTAAATTACAAAACTAATACTAATACTAGATATCTTGATATGTTCTGCTCGTCTCTAATTACACATCTGTGGTAGTATCTTGTTGGTGACTAATTCTCTGAATATGTAAAGAAAGAAGCGACCAGATAAGGAGCTCAACAACTCAGTAGGTGATGAATATGTTATCCAGATAATCCATGTAGTAAATTAAATAAATTTTCTTTCTGATAATAAGCGTATAAACAAACCATTAAAATTTAATAAACAGATCAAGAATATCCGGTATTGCTCAAATATTCATAGATTCAGTTTAAAAATATAATGTGTCAAAGCAACAACCTTTTGGACCATAACCATATGATCCTTGTGGTCCAAAATACTGCATATAATCCTCATGGAGTAGATCCATTGTGCCACACTTGACCTCTGTGGAGTAGGTCCATGGTATTGTAGTTAACCCCTGCAGTGTAGATTTGTAGTACTGCATTTAACCTCTGTCGAGTAGGTCCATGGTAATCAAGTCTTGGAATAGTCAAATTATCAAAGTACCAATATTTAATCCCCATTGATGGTGTTCAAAGCATACTTAGACTAAGAGTCCAAATCCAAAATGTATCAAATCTCTTTACAGCATAACATTATCATTTTCCAACCAAAAAATATATATTTCCATATAAGATTTATAGAAGGCATGAATAATACTCGGTAGTAAAGATATTACTTCCTGAATTACAAATTTATTTTCTGTTTAAAACATAGTTTCATGAAATTCATAAATTGCATGTAAATCAATTTGTAATTTATTTGTTGTAAAAAAAATATTTTAATTAATTGATATATCCAGTCAAGAAGGATCATTACTTACCTTCAGATCACAATTAGTAGACATCCAACTAATTAATATAAATTATTTTTTAATCAAAGTATGACCATGATAAATTCTAAAATAAAACTTTTAAGTCCTTGATACCCCTAGAATCTAGATGAACCTAATAATTACCCGATATTGATATGATCCTAACTCCTAAGCCTGCATGGAAATTGACCAACCTATAAATCAAGTATGTTATTTATTCAAAATAGTTTAAATTTTTATTACTTTATTATCTTTGTAATTTTTAGAGTAATATTTTTAAGTCCCTGAAATACATCATACATAATTTAAATTACTGTATATAATATATAGAGAGAATTTTAATTATCTGATGTTTTAATTGTAGTTATTGTACATCTTAAATAGCACAATTTCCAGTTTACAGAAATTAGTCATATATTCTAACATACAAACATAATGGCTAAAAATCTGAAAATTGATGTATAGATATCCAGAAAGTTATTTTTCAGAAATTTTAAACCAGAACTTTATTTTATAGAAAAATATTTATAAAAGTAAGATATTTTGAAATTTAGTTACCATGACTTACCATACAAAAATTAATATGCAGAATTTGTTATATGCGGAAATTAACTTTTTGAAATATAATATACAGAAATATAAAAAAAACTTCAGCACAAATTCCCAGAAAATTAATTTTCAGAAAATTGAAAGAGGTGAGATTCTATTATTTAGAAAATTTGAAACTATATGCTATATGCAAATTCCCAGAAACTTGATGATCAGAAAACTAAAACAGATGCGGAAACTCTAATATTCAGAAATTTTGAAGCTCCACACTACGTGCAGAAATTTGGCTATACATTTAAATTAATATTAAAAATATACAAGACTTTGCTAACCTCTGAAGTGGACTTCAGGATGGTGTGAGCATGGCTATCACAGGAAATCTCCCAGCTTTGTATAGGGGCGCCCACCCTCTTCTACAGCTCAAGATATAAATGCTCTGTATATAAACCCAATGGATGGCCCACTTATACAAGGACTCTAATTTCCTTTCAAGATTCCCATGAAGTCTCTCATAAAGCCTTTATGTTGACTCAGCCACATACTCAATTGATTTGTTTTTAAACTCAAACACCCCCATGAAAAGCAGGAGATGGGTTGTTCTCCAATTTGACTGATGTTGTAGACTAAAGAACCCAGCCACTCCATGTTTATCTCATGGTACATCAACTATTGTGCCTCCTCCATAAAAACTCCAGCAACTATTGATCACTCACCGACTCTAGTTCAACTAGGACTATTAATTTCTAATCTAACTAAATCTGAATACTAAGAACCCAACTCTCACCACTTAAAACTTGAGATGAATTCCTAGAGATACCATCCTTGTACCTTTACCTGATTTTTAACAAAATAGGAAACTACCCATACTTACATTATTTTGGGCCTTTATATTTTGGCTGGTTGGAAAAGGTTTCCCATTTAAATCCAAAAACACTTCTATTCCAGCTGGAACAATATAGGAATAACTCTTTAATTTACTTGGATTATAATCCTAGTATAATTAGGAGAACACGTATATTTTTTTAAATATTAAAAGTTTTCATGTGTTACACTTTCCCTTGTTATCACCTATGTGATAGATTTGATCCACTTTTAAAGGTTACTAAATTTTTATCTCTTATTAAATATGTATATGAAATTGCTAGATAAAGCCATTATAAATTTAATACTCGAGTATCTCATTAAATTCCTATTACGAAAGCCATATCGACCATCTACTTTCATATCCCATACCGCTTTTCCTATGTGCCTATTTAGGTTACCACTTATTTCTCAATCCATTAGTCTCCTTCCAAAATTGTTTTTAATCATCTCCTTTCAATCCTACTTAAGGTGGGTAACCAGTAACTACATTAATAATCTCTGATTTAAAACAATTTTAATAGCTCTTTTTATCGCTTATCCTTAGTAAATCTATAATTTATCTTTCATTTCTTTATCTACTACCATTCCTACTTTATTTCTCTTATTAACCTTCTCTCTGTATAAAAGTCAATAACAATCATTAGTATCTCTAAATTTACCATCAAGGTTCACGATCTTGATACTACACTCGGTATTGATACCATCTTGGTACAATATCAGTATGTCCTCTAGGGGGGTCGGTTTGGCATACAGATATTCATTACACCCCTCCCTCTCCTAGTATCGACATGATACGGTGTGCTTGGTATGCATAGATAAGGCATACTGTGCTTATCACTGTTCCATTCGATTTCTTGTAAACAAGCAACATTTATTTTTGTATCATCATATCCACTAGCTCTCTAGTCCTCTAGTCAAAGTTAAAACAATCCGTGTTACAAATCTAACCCTCTAGTGTCTAAGTTTTTTTGCCCACTTTTGGTTTATGTGATGCAATTGCTTTTGTCTACTTAGCCCTCTGACCAGACACTATTGTGCAATATTACTTTTTAGAAGGCTCCCAAAATCTACATAAATCCTTGCTTATTTGTCACTACATCAGATTGCATTGCAGTGCATCACTTATAGGAGATGATGGAACTTTACCTATTTCTTACCTCAGTTGGTCACATTGTAGCATGTCGTTTATGGGTGATGACCTTATTGGGTTATGTCATGGTGTTTTGGATAAAGTAGAGGATGCCTAACATTCAAGTACATCAAGTTTGGACACATTTCATAGTTTGACATATTATTTATGACTGGCTATCATCCTGATGTCAACCCTACACTTCTCCACCATTCTCATTTGGGCTGGGGATCAACAATGGAGTTTATCACTGGGATGGTTATATTGATGAATTTGAAGAAGACATGAGGGCATCATATTTCAACCTTTGATTTGTTTATACTATTTTATGAGTCTATATTGTTAAATTCCTTGATATTGGGATCGAACTTAGAGGTACTAGTGTCCAAAATTTGAAATGTTCACATAATGAACAAAGATTGTGGTGCGTCACACTTGTAAGAATAGCTGTGCTAGCAATTCTAAGCATGGTTTGCTTACTTTTGTATATCTATGGTATTCTATACCAGATCAAACCACCCGGTTCAGTTGGTATCGTTCTGTATCAACCATGAACCGGGATGGTTGTTGGTCTTGGCTTAAAATGTGAGCTGAACTGATTGGTTCTGGTCCTTATTGGGCCAAACCACTCGGAAATGAGTGGTTCTGGGTAGCTCAACCTTGTAAGGGCCTGGTTCAAGCCCTTACAACCCCTTCTTGATAATGGAGGGTGAAAAGGTCACAAAACCCTTTTCTCCCTTTGTTTCACTTGTGAGCCAACTAGGAAATGAGAAACAGAGGAGAAAGATAGAAGAAAGAAAAGAGAGAGAGCACAGGAAACAGAGGAGAGAATGGAAGGGTGAACAGGGAGGGTTTCGGTCTTACTTCACTAAGGGATGTTGACATTCAACTTGGAATGGATAGATGCATATGTGTTGCATTTTCAATTTTGTAATATAAGTACCTCACATTTTCAATGTTCTACTGAGTTAATTTAACAAGTATTATACAATCAAACTATTCTTTAGGCACGTAACATAAAAAAGTTAAATTATATTACATTTAAAAATCAAAAACAAACTCAAAAAACCCTATTTTCCACTCAAAACTAAATAAAGGCCGCTTAAAAACCTTGATAACAAAAAAAGGTTTTTTTTTTTTTGGTGTATTAGTTTGGGTTGGTATGGTATGGTATAGTACTTTACCGTACCGGTCTCTCACTAGTGTGTGGCCCAGCACCAAGACTGCATACCTTGAGTATATTGCAATGGTGTTGGTTTGAGCATGGATGTACTGTATTTCAATAGTTATGTGGATGCATCCACTTTGCAAACACATGTATACATGTGTGCATAAACTATTAAAGTAGATGGCAAGAAAGGAATCCTGAACAAATTATCTTTTTAGATGATTTAGTTTGCTTTACTTGGATGGGCAATAACTGCTACTTGCCTTTGCTCTGGTTTAATAATCAAATGAGACAATATGTGGGTATCTTCAGTAGATGAAAAATTCTTCATAAATGATGTAGAAAGAAATACATGATTCCCGGTATAACTTTTTTATTCTTTCTGTAAAAGGAGGCAAGAATCATGGCACTAATCTGATTAGGTTCACTGCTTTTTTTGCATGCTAAGATGGAAGCCATTAGCAGATAGGTTTGGCAACTTGCTACCAATAGATGAGTTGGATGTTGATTTATTGTCATTAGTTTGGTACTGCATTGCAGTTAAATGTGGAGATCCAATTCATAGTGTGAACTACTAATCCGACATTTAAATCAGTTTGTTTGTCATCCTTGCATAGAGGTGATGCTAAATTCTTCATTGTTCTACTTTTAATCAGTACCTTCAATAAGACATTAGCTGGAGGGGGTTTTCTATGGTCCAAATACTGTGGGATGGTGGGGCATCCCACCAGCCTGAGTGTCGGGATGAGACAAGTCGAGAAACGGGCGGAGATGGGACAAGACATCCACCATCCTAGGTGTGAGGATGTGGGGCATCCCTTTCCGCAAAAAAATGAGGAAAGCTTCTCTTGCATTAGTTAAGACTATTATGGTAATAAAGTTCTATGCATTTCCTTAACTAATATAATTTAAACCTTGTTCAGTAGTAATCAGGTATACTTCTGTTAGAAGCCATTGATGTGCAGTTCTTGTTTTTGAGTTTGCAAATAGCTAAGAAATTGAGGAAAATGGAAGGAGATGGAGACAAAAAAAAAATAAAAAAAATCTAAATTGAAGTTGGAATGGTGGGTGCACTGTGGCAGTTATATTTCCACGCACATCTTGCACAAGATAAATCTTGAGAACCTCTAACTTGATAGGCAATACAAAATCCTGTGGCATCTATATCATGAATTATATATTTTCTTCTTTTGCTTCATATATTCTTATAGGTAAGACCAAGGATCGTCGATTCAAAACCAAAATCTATGTTGGTTGGCCAGCGATATGAGTTAGTACGCCCCTGTATCATATTGTACCAGGCCCGAACCCATACAGAAATGAGGGATAAACCGGGGAGGAAAAGAAAGAGAAGGAGAGGGGGGGAGGGAGGGAGAGGGAGGGAAGGAAAAGGAGGCTGGAGAAGATGCCGGTAGCTATTGAAGGGCTGTTGAGGCCTCTCGGGCTCCGCAATCCTCCGCGAGAGGAAATGAGAGTAGAAAGAGATATAAAGAGAGGGGAAGGGAGAGAAAATGAGTGAGGGGAAGGCGGTAGGGTGGCTGGCGGGGGGCTACGATGGCCACCTGATGGTGCAAACGTCTCTATTTTGAACTTGCAGCTACCACGGGGTGCATTTGCACCATCTGGTGGCCATGATGGCCGCTCAGAGGCCCTTCGGCAGCTTCTCCGTTGTCTTCCCCTCACTCTTCTTTCCCTCTCTTTCCATCTCTCTCTCTTCTCGCATCTCATGGAGGACTGCGGAGCCTTGGAGGCCTTGGCAGCCCTCCGACGGCCTCAGTGGGCTACACATCGGCCTTTCCCTCTCCTTCCCTCCTCTCCCCTTCCTTCTCTCTCTTCCTCTATTTCCTCCTCCTTCGCTCCATTTTCGTCGGTGTTCCGAATTGAATGCTTGAGCCGTGCCGGTTAGTTGCCGGTATGGTTTGGCACGCTTTGAGCCGTCCGGTTTTGGGTGGTTCAGCGAACCATGGGTGAGACAATACCTACTCATGCATACTTTCACATATGCTACTATTTTTAGATTCTTCAGTTGTTTTGTGGGGTTAACTTTGTTCTTGTGGTTTGACCTTGTCTTCCACCAAATCAATAATTTTTAGTTGAAGCATGCCTAAGTTAGTTGCCTTGTGCAACTTTGATTGTTTCAGATTCTGAGTTTTCAGATATGAAATGCATTTTGCCTGGCCTTTGAATGATCATGAAATTTTTTATAATATTTCAGGAAGGATCTAGCCATGAACGTGGTTTGTATCAGCGGAGTTTTGAGGAGCTCTTTGATCTATCCAATTCAGATACCACATCCACATCTCAATATAGTTTCTATGTTACGGCCTTTGACCTTTACAATGAGCAGGTTTTTTTTATTGTTCTCTTAATTTTGCTTAATATCATTCTATTGTATCAACATTCTTTAATCAAACACATTATCCTTGTCAACCATAATTCTTTACAACTGCTTACGTAGTTTTGCTTATATTTCTGTGCGTTTCCTCTTTATTGACATTGTTTCTGATGTATTTATGTTGCCTATTTGTGCTTTCAATGATAGGTTCAAGATTTGCTAGGAGAATCCATAAACAGCATGTCAAGAATAAACATCGGTCCCCAAGATTCATTTGTGGAACTTGTGCAGCAGAAAGTTGATAATCCTTTGGACTTTTCTATTTTACTAAAAGGGGCAATCCAGAACCGAGGCAGAGATTCTGCAAAGGCCACCGTGTCACATCTGTATGTAGATGAGTAGTCTGAATTTGGTCTTTTTCTTTCATGATGAAAATCCTTTTTATTTGTTAGTTTGCTAGAAGCTGTTCTTTTAGGTTTAGAAATTGTTACCTGGAAACGTCTAAACCATGAGGAATGAAAGTCTTTGTGTCTTCTGACTTTGCAGTGCTTCTATGGGAAGCTTTATTTTGAGAGGGTTGCATGAATTTATGAAAATCTTTAGGTCTGGTTGAATTCTCAGATTCCCCAAAGATTGGGTGGGATGTATACATGTTTGGTTATTCCTAATGATGCATTTTTCACGTTTCTATTGTTTTTTTTTTGAATGTTGTCTTGGTTCTGGCAATGGGGACAAGCGATGTACTGAATATTTTTAACATGTTCTGGGACATTTGACAATGTGCTTCACCAAGTCTGCACTTCTGATGTTGGACTTATTTGTTTATGTTTTGCTTTATTTATTTACTTATTTATCCTAGCTTTGTCCTCCTGCTTGCTTTTGCCTGGTTTATTGTGTTTTTCTTTGTCACTTACCAAGTTCTTATTTTTTTTATAATTTGCTAGCCCATGAATTTGTTGCCCATGGTTAGTTTCTATAGTCATATTGTTCTAAATTTGTAATATGGGATTGCCTTAAAAATATGTGCAGCTTTTTTGAGACTTCTGTGCTTATTATGTTCAGGGTTGTCACCATTCATATACACTATACCAATTGCGTCACTAGGGAAAGTTTGTACAGCAACCTTTCTCTTGTCGATTTACCTGGAAGTGAGTCCTTGCATGTGGAAGATGCTAGTGGGGATCATGTAACAGACCTTTTGCATGTATCAAAATCACTTTCTGCGTAAGTGTTGGTATATAGTATCTTTCGTTGCTGTAATTTGTCTTGTTTCCTGTGGTATTCTTTGTTTCTTCTGAATAGTTGAAGAAGACTTGCTTATTTGAGTTTTGATTAATTGTTGTTGATATTTTAGCTATGGCATATTTTTATCTTTAACCAATATCATTTCCATCTTGTCTGCATAATTAGCTCTGAATATGAAACGACAAGCATGTGCACTGCCCACTGAATTATTTTTCAGAGGTCATGTTTTTCCTTTGCTAGTTGTTATGATACATGTCTATATTTTGGTGTTATTTTGTGCTTCTGCTTGACATGAAAATTTTGTAAAATCAACAAATCTGGTGATGAGTTGAACTTCTTTCTCACCGTCTCTTCTGAAACCTCTCTTTCTGTATATTTTTTATTCCTTTTCAGTTCTATCCTTCCAAATCCTATGCTTGTATTTGACAAAACCATCATTGACATTCCAATTCCCAATCCTTGATGTGCTCCTCCCAAAAAGAAAAAAAAAAAAAAAAGGAGGGAAGAAGTTATAGGGAAAAAAAAAGGGGTAAAAGAGAAACTACTTCCTCCTATATTTCCCATTATCATACTACGTTGTACTTTGACAGTTTAAGCATAATCAAATATGTGGATTTGTAAATCTGATAAACATTAGAATTGCATATTAATCCATAAAATGGTCAACTTTTAAAATTAGGCTCAACAATCTCTCTTATTGAAAGGCTAAAACTAGCTTCCTGTACTGTTGTCTCTTAAAATCTTATTCCTTGTGTTACAGATTCAGAAAGAAATTCAGTAACTTGAACTTTTGCCTTCTGCTACCTTATACTTGTACAAAAGATCCTAGTCATCCATTACCTTCCTACATAGCCCAAGCTTCATTTAATTTGAAGTTCTGTTCCATTTTTTCCTTATTACAATACAACTTAGCACTAGAAGTTGGAAAAATGAACAAACATTGAATCACCACATTTTCCTACATTATTTTCCTTAACAATGTGCTCTTTGAAGATTATTGAAGTGTCTTATGCAGAAATGTTTAACCATGGTAAATCTGCTATTAGGTTCAGGTTAATGTTGATGATGGAACCTCACCATCTAGAATAATCTGCATCTCATGGAAAATCTTAACTAGTCTCCTATAAGCTGGTAGAAGATAGTTTTATAATGATCTAACCTCTCTTGGATTTGTCTTGGGACACTTGTCACTAATAGTCTAATAGATTTTTTTTGAAAAATCATAGCATGATGTAAAAAGTAATGGCATGTTATCTGGTGTTATAATTGGATCAGACCATTTGGCGGGATCAAGTTCTACAAGAATTATCAATTTTACTTGTTCAGTTTATAGCTTGGATGGTCTGCTAAGTAAATTATCCATTATTGATGGACCGTTAAGTTTCAAGCAAACCAGCCAGATGGATGGTAGAAGAAATAGAAACATAACTGATTATGGTGGAGTGTAGGCTAAAAAAATTTTTTCTCTTTCTTTTCTTTTTTTTTTTTTCCCTTTTTGTGGAGGGTTGGGGGGGAGGGAGGGGTGGTTGTTTGCTAAAGCTTTTCAATTTCTCAACTCTCAGGAAGCCTTCTCCTATTTGCAAGGATTGACGTATCACATATCGTGCTCATGCAGGTAAGGGGCCATCATGGTATGCATGTTGCACTATGTTTGTGGGGCTCAAAATAAACTAGGCCGTGCTTTAGGCAGTTTAGGCTTGAGTTGGCTGTATCAGAGGGATTGTTGTCGCAGAATCTGATCGCCGTCGGATCGAGCTGGAGTGGAGGATGACGAGGTCGTCGTCGGTGACCTGCAAAGCAAAGTTCCATCCGGAGTCGGTGGTGGTGGCTTCGGCAGGACCCTCCGACGATCAAGTCAGCTCTTCTGACCAACAGAAATGGAGTACTCAGGAGAGAGTTCGGCAGAATTTTAGAGGGGGAGAGGGGAGCTTAGAGAAAACGTATCTGGAGGATCCCTTTTTATAGGCGGAGCTTGATTAATGGTGACAGCTGCAGCTGTCTGGCAGCGGACTGCTCGAGGCCTGGTGGAGTTCGGTACGGAGAGGAAGGTGTCGTCAGGCTGATGGTGATAGTCATACCATCCGGTAGCGGGCTGCTCGAGATCTGGCGGAGTCAGTCACGGAGGGGGCGCCGCTTGTAGCGTCGTCTATGGCAGACTGATGGCGACCGTTCGTCAAGATTTAATAGCCATAGCTTTGAGAAAGCAAGTGTTGGTTGGTGGACTTTGGCATATATCAATTCTAAAGGAGTTCGGACTCTTGAAGGGAATATGTGTGGAGGGGATTATTCGGGAGTAGTTTGCTGGAGGAATCCGATTGAGGGAGAAGTCCGGAAGGAGTTCGGCTCCTGGAGAAGTTCGGCCGAAGGGTAAGTTCGGAAGGAGATCGGCTCCCGTAGGCGTCCGACTGAAGGAGTGAGGAGGGAGTTCGACTTTTGTAGACGTCCGACTGAAGGAGAAGCTCGGAAGGAGTTCGGCTCCCGTAGGCTTCTGACAGGAGGAGTGCGGAGGGAGTTCGGCTCTCGTAGGAGTCCGACTGCAGGAGCAATCCGGAAGGAGTTCGACTTCTGAAGAGTTCGGAGTTCGACCATTGGGAAAGTTTGAGCTCCTGGAGAGTTCGACAGAAATTTGGTCGTTGGGGGAGTTCGACTGGGGCTTGGCCGCTTAGAAGTTTGGTCGGTTGAAGGGATTCGGCTGGGACTCGGTCGCTGGGGAGTTCGGCCGGCTGAAAGAGTTCGACTAAGGTTTGGCCGCTGAAGCTTTTCCGTAATCCCGATTGCATTGGACTAAGCATCAGACTGGACTTCGGCAGGAGCGGGGTTTATCCCCAACAATAGTTTTTCCCACTCTCGAGTTCGAAACTTGAAGGGAGTACAAAAAAGGCGACTGTCGAAGTCCTCTTCAGGGCTCTATGCTAGTTCAAGTTGAAGCTCGGGGGAGATCTTATCTCCGACCAAAGTTGACGTTGAAGTTGAGGCTCGGGGGATCTCGTCTCCAGTCGAGGTCTAGGGAGACCTTGCCTTTTGTTGACGTTGTGGTTGAAGCTTGTAGGAGATCTTATCTCCAGTCGAAGTTGAAGGAGATCTTCTCCTATTGATGTAGACTTTAAAACTCGGGGGGGAGATCTTATCTCCAGTCGAGGTTAAAGTTGAAGTCGAGGCTCGGAGAGATCTCATCTCCAGTCGAGGTTGAGGAGATCTCATCTCCTGTTAATGAAGACGTTGAAGCTCGGAGAGATTCTATCTTCAATCGAGGTTGAAGTTAAAATCAAGGCTCGAGAGAGATCTCGTCTCCAGCCGAGGTTGAAGTTGAAATCGAGGCTTCGGAGGAGATCTCATCTCCAATTGAGATTGAAAGAGATCTCATTTTCTGTTGATGAAGATGTTGAAGCTCAGGGGAGATCCTATCTCCAGCCGAGGTCAAAGGTTGAAGTGAGGCTCGGAGGAGATCTCATCTCCTGTTGACGAAGACGTTGAAGCTCGGGGGAGATCCTATCTCCAATCGAGGTTGAAGTTGAAATCGAGGCTCGGAGGAGATCTCGTCTTCAGTCGAGGTTGAAGTTGAAATCGAGGCTCGGAGGAGATCTTATCTCCAGCCGAGGTTGAAGGAGATCTCATCTCCTGTTGACGAAGACGTTGAAGCTCGGGGGAGATCCTATTTTCAGTCGAGGTTGAAGGTGGAGCTTGGGGGAGATCTTATCTCCGGCGGTCGAGGTCGAACGTGGAGCTCGGGGGAGATCTTATCTCCAGCAGCCGAGGTTGAAGGAGATCTTATCTCCTACCGACGTAGACTCTGGAGCTCGGAGAGATCTTATCTCTAGCGACCGAGGTTGAAGGAGATCTCATCTTCCTGCCGACGTAGACTCTGAAGCTCCGAGGAGATCTTATCTCCTAGCAGTCGAGGTTAAAAGATGGAGCTCGGGGAGATCTTATCTCCAGCAGCCGAGGTTGAAGGAGATCTTATCTCCTGCCGACGTAGACTCTGGAGCTCGGGGAGATCGAAGATGGAGCTCGGAGGAGATCTTATCTCCACAGTCGAGGTCAAAGATGGAGCTCGGGGGAGATCTTATCTCAGCAGTCGAGGTTGAAGGAGATCTTATCTCCTATTGACGTAGAAGCTCGGGAAGAGATCTTATCTCCAGTAGTCGAGGTTCGAACGTGGAGCTTGGAGGAGATCTTATCTCCAGCAGTCGAGGTTGAAGGAGATCTTATCTCCTACCGATGTAGACTCTGGAGCTCGAGGGAGATCTTATCTCCAACGGTCGAGGTTGAAGGAGATCTTCATCTCCTGCCGACGTAGACTCTGAAGCTCGGAGGAGATCTTATCTCCAGCAGCCGAGGTCAAAGGGAGCTCGGGGAGATCTTATCTCAGCAGTCGAGGTGAAGGAGATCTTATCACTCGGTCTGAGGTCAAAGATGGAGCTCGAGGGGATCTTATCTCCGACAGTCGAAGTCAAAGATGGAGCTCGGGGGAGATCTTATCTCCAGCAATCGAGGTTGAAGGAGATCTTATCTTCAGCGGTCGAGTTGAAATGGAGCTCGGGGGAGATCTTATCTCAGTAGTCGAGGTTGAAGGAGATCTTATCTCTGTTGATGAAGACGTAGAAGCTCTGGGGAGATCCATCTCCAGTCGAGGGAGCTCGGAGAGATCTTATCTCCAGCAGAGATTGAAGGAGATCTTATCTCCTGCCGAGGTGAACGTGGAGCTCGGGGGAGATCTTATCTCCAGCAGTCGAGGTTGAAGGAGATCTTATCTCCTATCAACGTAGACTTGGAGCTCGGAAGAGATCTTATCTCCAGCAGTCGAGGTTGAAGAAGATCTTATCTCCTGCCGACGTAGACTCTGAAGCTCGGAAGAGATCTTATCTCCAGCAGTCGAGATCAAAGGTGGAGCTCGGGAGAGATCTTATCTCCAGCAGCCGAGGTTGAAGGAGATCTTATCTCCTGCTGACGTAGACTCTGGAGCTCGGAGGAGATCTTATCTCCAGCGGTCGAGGTTGAAGGAGATCTCATCTCCTACCGACGTAGACTCTGGAGCTCGGAGAAGATCTTATCTTCAGTAACAATCGAGGTCAAAGGTGGAGCTCGAGGGAGATCTTATCTCCAGCAGCGAGGTTGAAGGAGATCTTATCTCCTGTTGACGTAGAGAAGCTCGGGGGAGATCTTATCTAGCAACGAGGTTAGATTTTATCTCCTGCCGACGTTGAAGCTCGGGAGAGATCTTATCTCCAGCAACGAGGTTGAAGGAGATCTTATCTCCTATAGTTGTCGGGCACAATGGGCCATTGTCGGGGCCTTTCCTCTCATCCCATCTAGAATGAACGAGGCCTTCGACTTTGCTCATGTTAGGATGAGGTTCTCCTCCTATTTCCTAATGGACTGTGGGGCACATATAAGGGCCGTTGTCAGGGCCTCTCCTCCCATCTCGTCTAAAATGAACGAGGCCTTCGACTTTGCTCACATTAGGATGAGGTTCTCCTCCTGTTCCTAATGGACTGTGGGGGCACATAAGGGCCGTTGTCAGGGCCTCTCCCTTCCATCTCGTCTAAAATGAATGAGGCCTTCGACTTTGCTCACGTTAGGATGAGGTTCTCCTCCTATTCCTAATGGACTGTGGGGAGGCACATAAGGGCCTGTTGTCAGGGCCTCTTCCTCCATCTCGTCTAAAATGAACGAGGCCTTCGACTTTGCTCACGTTAGGATGAGGTTCTCCTCCTATTTCTAACGGACTGTGGGGGCACATAAGGGCCGTTGTTAGGGCCTCTCCCTCCATCTCGTCTAAAATGAACGAGGCCTTCGATCTTGCTCACGTTAGGACGAGGTTCTCCTCTTATTCCTAACGGGTTGTGGGGGCTTATAAGGGTCTTTGCCAGGGCCTCTTTTCTTATCTCCTCTAAAATGAACGAGGCCTTCGACCTTGCTCACGTTAGGACGAGGTTCTTCTCTGTTCCTAACGGATTGTGGGGGCACATAAGGACCGTTGTCAGGGCCTCTCCCTCCATCTCGTCTAAAATGAACGAGGCCTTCGACTTTGCTCATGTTAGGACGAGGTTCTCCTTCTGTTCCTAACATGGCTGCTTCTAGTTGCTTCTTTCTTGCAATCACATAATTTTCGCACCAAGAAATAATAATGCTGAAATCGAGGTGTTTTATCGAGGAAAAATTATTGGTAGTACATCCTCAGATTTTTTGAGTTCCAAGATTGTGCGAGCGTTGCTCCTCCGAGCTCCTTCAGACGATAAATCCCGAGTCGGACAACATCTACCACTTCATACGGGCCTTCCCAATTTGGGGCAAGCTTCTCCTGGCTTTGAGGCTGGGAGATGGCGGCTCACCGAAGCACTAAGTCCCCCACTTTGAATGTTTTACTTTCGATTTTGGAGTTATAATATCGGGCCATCCTTCGCCTGTAGGCCGCCATCCAGACCTGGGCTTCCTTCCTTTTTCTTCCAGCAGATCAAGGTTGGCTCTGAGGTCCTGCGGGTTATGTTGCTCATTGAAGGCCGCGATCCGTGCTGATGAAAGTTTGAGCTCGATTGGTATGACTGCCTCTATTCTGAAGGTCAAGACGAAAGGTGTTTTTCCAGTCGGCAACCTTTGTGTAGTTCGGTACGCCCAGAGGATATGGTAGAGTTCGTCCACGCAGGCTTCCATCGCTCTGTCGAGCCTCGTCTTGATGCCTTGTAGTAGAGTCTGGTTGGTCACCTTGGCTTCTCCATTTGCCTGTGGGTGTGCTACCGATGTGAAGTGGTGGGAGATGTTTAGGTTTTCGCAGAATTCGACGAACCTCGTCCCAGTGAACTGTCGTTCATTATCAGTTATGAGAGTTCGGGACAGACCGAACCAATAGACTACCGACTTTCAGATGAAGTCCTATACCTTAGTCTTGGTAATTTTTGTCAGTGGTTCAGCCTCGACCCATTTGGTGAAATAGTTAATCGCGATCAGGAGAAAATTCCGCTGTCCGAACGCCATCGGAAAAGGGCCAAGTATGTCCATCCCCCATTGCACAAATGGCCAAAGTGCACTGAGCGGGATAAGCTCGGAGCCCGGCTGTTTTTGTACGTTTGCATTCTTTTGACAGCGGTCACATTTCTTGACATACTCTGCGGAATTATGAAATAAGGTCGGCCAATAGTATCCTTACCGAAGTAGTTTTTGTGATAGGGATCTGGCTCCTGCGTGACTTCTACAAATTTCCTCGTGCACTTTCCACAATGCGAAGTCAGCCTCTGAAGGTTGGAGATATCTTAGCAGCGGTAGCGAGTACGACCTCTTATACAACCTGCCTTCGTACAAAACGTACCGGAAGGCTTGATTCCTGAGCTTTCGAGCTTCTTTCGAATTATAAGGAAGGACTTCCTCCTTGAGGTAGGCGACCAACGGGTCAATCTAGCTCGGCTCGAGCTCCGTCTGCAAAACGACCTAGGATTCCTCTGGGCTTGGGCACTTCAGAGTCTCCAAAAATACTTCTTTGGGCAGTTCGGCTGGGGCTGAAGTGGCCAACTTAGAGAGATCAGTTCTTACATTTTCTGCCCTCGGAATTTGTCGAATGCCAAAACTGCCGAAGGCCGGAGTCAAATCCTTCACTTTCTCAAGATATTTCATCATGCTTTCCTTCTGTGCTTCGTAGCTGCCACTAACTTGGCCGACCACTAATTGAGAATCGCTGTAGACCTGAAGTCGATCTATTTTCAATTCTTTTGCTACTTTTAACCCAATGATCAGCACTTCATATTCGGTCCGATTGTTAGTCACGGAGAATTTGAAGCGTAGCGCGTACTCGGCGACGACTCCCTCGGGACTGACTAAGACCAACCCCGCATCTGCTCCAGTGGAGTTGAACGAACCATCCACGTACAGAGTCCAAAAGCCTTCGGAAAGGTCGGCACTCTTCTCAGGGAGATTCGATTGTGACAGCAGGGCATCGATCTCGTTTTGTTCAAGCTCAGCTCAGCTGGAATAGTACATTCTGCCATAAAATCTGCCAATATCTGGGCCTTGATCGATGGCCGGGGTTGATAGTTGATGTCAAATTCTGTGAGCTCGATCATTCATTTTGCAATTCTTCCGGAAGCGTCCGTTCGATGGACCGCTTTTATTAGTTGGTCCGTGAGGACCGTTATGGTGTGCCCCTGAAAGTAAGGTCGGAGTCTCCTGGCAGCAATCGGAAGAGAGTAAGTCAATTTTTCTAGCCTAGAGTACCTAGTCTCCGCATCCCTCGGGACTCGGCTTACGTAGTAGACTGGTCGCTGCATCTTCGCTTCTTCCTTGATCAGGACTGCCGTCAGGGCCATCGGGGAGACTGCTAGGTACAGGAATAATTCTTCTCCGGGTTCGGACTTTGCCAGCAGTGGGGGTGAGCCGAGGTAGTTTTTAAGCTCCTCGAACGTTCGTTGGCACTCTGCCGTCCAGCAAAAGTTCTTTGGTTGCCTGAGAATCGGAAGAAGGGCATGCATCGTTCGATCGATCTCGAGACGAAGCGATTTAGGGACGCCACTTTCTTAGTCAGGCGCTGAACTTCTTTGATCATTTTCGGAGCAGTAATCTTCTGAATGGCCCAGATTTTCTTGGGGTTTGCTTCAATCTCGCGTCTCGACATCATGAACCCCAGAAACTTTCCAGAGGTCACACTAAAGGCGCACTTGGTCGGGTTCAGTTTCATCTTATGCTTTCTGAGTGTGCTGAAGGTCTCTTCAAGGTCGGCGAGGTGGTCTGTAGAAGCTCGGCTTTTGATGAGCATGTCATTCACGTACATCTCCATGTTACGGCCAATCTGCTCCTTGAAGATCTTGTTGACCAGACGCTGGTATGTTGCCCCTGTGTTTTTGAGTCCAAAGGGCATGATCCTGTAACAATAAAGACCACAGTCAGTGATGAAAGCAGTTTTCTTCTCATCCTCAGGTGCCATTTGTGTCTGGTTATAATCGAAGAAGGCGTCCATGAAGGTGAGCAGCTCGTGGCCTGAGGTCGCATCCATCAGTTGATCAATCTTGGGTAGAGGGTACCTATTTTTTGGACAGGTCTTATTCAGCTTTTTGAAGTCAACGTACATTCTCCACTTGTTGTTCGCTTTTTTGACGAGGACCACGTTCGAGACAGGTCGGATAATTAACCTCCTGGATGAATCCAGCTTTGAGGAGCTTGCCTATTTCTTCGGCGATTGCTTTTTGCCTCTCCAGGGCGTGGTGGCACATCTTCTCTTTTATCGGCTGATACTTCGGATCAACGGCCAGCTGATGTTCCATAACCTTGACGTCAATTCTCGGCATATCCGTTGGGGTCCAGGCGAAGACATCCACGTTTCTTCTGAGGAAGATAACGAGTTGCTCTCGAACCTCGTCTCCCAAGTTGGAGCCGATCTGCACCGCATGCTCTACGTTTTCGTCGTTTAAGGGTACGGAGACGAGGTCCTCCATAGGCTCGCCTCGCTCCTCAGTGAGGTCGTCGCGGACATCCAGCCCGTCAACAGGATAAGGGTCGGACCGTTCTTCCTTATGCAGGGCGATTGAGTAGCAGTGCCTCGCCAGAGCCTGATCTCTCCTGACCTCTCTGATCCCGTGACTTGTCGGAAATTTCATCTTCAAATAATAGGTTGATACCACAGCCCGAAGTGTATTTAGACCTAGTCGGCCGAGAATAGCATTATAGGCGGATGGAGTTCTTACGACTAGAAAATCGATCTGTGCCTTAGCCAATTTCAGGCATTGTCCTGCAGTCAGCCAAAGTTATTATGTCCTCAACTGGTACGGCATTGCCAGTGAAGTCTATCAACGGGGAGTTCACAGGCCTCAAGCGGTCATCGGATAAGGACATTTTCGAGAAAGCATCGTAAAACAATACATCGGCCGAGCTTTCATTATCCATCAGAACGCGGCGTACATCATAGTCGGCAATGTTTAATGAGATTACAACCGCATCATTGTGCGGAAACTGGACCCCTTGGGCATCTGCCTCGATAAAGGTCACGGGTTCCTCAGTCCATCTCTTCACCGATCCCTCGGATTCGCTAGCTTCTCTTTGCTGAAGGCCCCCCGAGATAGTGTTGATGATGTCGAGCGGTGGCCGATCTTCTTGTTGATCCTTCCCCCTTGGTGGTTCAGGCTGCGGTAACACCCTCGGCCGATCTTCCCGTCCTTCAGGCCGTCTCCATAGGAATCGGCCAAGTCTGTCTCGTCTGATGAGCTCCTCGATCTCATCCTGGAGTTGGATACACTCCTCAGTATCGTGACCGTGGTCACGATGATAAAGATAGAACTTATTGGGATTGCGCTTGCTGGGGCGAGAACGCATTCTCTCCGGTCTCGGTAGTTGCTTCCTGATTTCCATCAGCACTTGGATTTTTGGAGCATTAAGGGGGGCGTAGTTGTGAAATCTTCGTCGGGGAGAACCTCGGCGTGCCCTTCCATCGGAGCTTCCTTGCCTCCGAGCCCGGGGGGAGTTCGGCCTCGCTTGCGCTCGGGGGGAGCCCGTGAGCGCGGTCGAACTTCATTCCGCCCTCCTGCGAAGCCTCTTGGGGGAGAACTTCGTGCCCTTTTGTCAGGGCTTCCTTGACGACGAGCTCGAGAAGGAGTTCGGCCTCGCTTGCACTTGAGGGGAGCCCGTGACAGTGGCTGAGCTTCATTCGGCCCTCCTGTGAAATCTCCTAGGGGAGAACTTCATGCCTTTTTGTTGGGGCTTTCTTGACGACGAGCTCGAGGGGGAGTTTGGCCTCGCTTGCGCTCGGGGGGAGCTCGTGAGTGCGGTCGAACTTCATTCCACCTTCCTACGAAGCCTCCTGGGGGAGAACTTCGTGCTCTTTTGTCAGGGCTTCCTTGATGACGACCTCGAGGGGAGTTCGGCCTCACTTGCGCTCGGGGGGAGCTCGTGAGCGTGGTCGAGCTTTATTCGGCCCTCCTATGAAACCTCCTGGGGGAGAACTTCATGCCCTTTTGTTAGGGCTTCCTTGACGACGAGCTCGAGGGGGACTTCGACCTCGCTTGCGCTTCGAGGGAGCCCGTGAGTGCAGCCGAACTTCATTCCGCCCTCCTGCGAAATCTCCTGGGGGGAGAACTTCTGTTCTCTGTTTCTCCTTTCTAAGGGTGACTGGTATGCTAGGCCAAATGCTCTTCCTTGGGATCGGTTCCCGATATTCTGATGGCGGATTTTCTGGTGGAGTCGCCGTCGGGGGCTGCCGCATGGCCTGCACCATTTTGGTGAGGCCTTGAATCCGCTGCATCAGCAGGTTGAACTGCTCCAGTTCTACCATGGCCATCGGTGGAGGTGGAGGTTGAAGTGCTGATGATGGAGCAGGAGTGGATGGATCCGACTCAGATCTGGCGGCAGATACGGTAGATCTTCGGGTGGTCGCCTTCTTTGGAGGCATTTCTTGGGATTGAGGAAGAGGATGGAGATGAACCTTAGAGAAGGAGGCCGGCAGGGTCGGCTGAGCACTCCTTTAAGAATAAGAGTACCTCAGAGATAGATGCCTTTCCTTTAGCGCTAATTCTGTTGTCGCAGAATCTGGTCGACGTTGGATCGAGCTGGAGTGGAGGATGACGAGGTCGCCGTCGGTGACCTGCAAAGCAAAGTTCCATCCGGAGTCGGTGGTGGTGGCTCGGGCAGGACCCTCCGACGATCAAGTCAGCTCTTCTGGCCAACAGAAATGGAGTACTTAAGAGAGAGTTCGGCAGAGTTTTAGAGGGGGAGAGGAGAGCTTAGAGAAAACGTATCTGGAGGGTCTCTTTTTATAGGCGGAGCTTGATTAATGGTGACAGCTGCAGCTGTCTGGCAGCGGACTGCTCGAGGCCTGGTGGAGTTCGGTACGGAGAGGAAGGTGTCGTCAGGCTGATGGTGATAGTTATACCATTCGGTAGTGGGCCGCTCGAGGTCTGGCGGAGTCAGTCACGGAGGGGGGCGCCGCCTGTAGTGTCGTCTGTGGCAGACTGATGGCGACCATTCGTCAAGATTTAATAGCCATAGCTCTGAGAAAGCAGGCGTTGGTTGGTGGACTTTGGCATATATCAATTCTAGAGGAGTTCGGACTCTTGAAGGGAATATGTGTGGAGGGGATTATCCGGGAGTAGTTTGCTGGAGGAATCCGATTGAGGGAGAAGTCCGGAAGGAGTTCGACTCCTGGAGAAGTTCGGCTGAAGGGTAAGTTCGGAAGGAGTTCGGCTCCCGTAAGTGTCCGACTGAAGGAGTGCGGAGGGAGTCCGACTTTTGTAGACGTCCGACTGAAGGAGAAGCTTGGAAGGAGTTCGGCTCCCGTAGGCTTCTGACAGAAGGAGTGCGGAGGGAGTTCGGCTCTCGTAGGAGTCCGACTGCAGGAGCAATCCGGAAGGAATTCGGCTTCTGAAGAGTTCGGTAGGAATTTGGCCGTTGGGGGAGTTCGACTGGGACTCGGCCGCTGAGAAATTTGGCCGATTGAAGGGATTCGGCTGGGATTCGGCCGTTGAGAAGTTCGGCCGGCTGAAAGAGTTCGGCTAAGGTTTGGCCGCTGAAGCTCTTCCGTGATCACCGGTTGCATTGGGCTAAGCATCAGGCTGAACTTCGGTAGGAGCGGGATTTATCCCCAACAGGGATGTTTAAGTCTTAAGGTTTCATTGAGCTTAAGATGAGCCCAAGTATGAATATCAGTGTAACTTGGACATGGGACATTGGTGTCAGGTGTCCTAAGGAATCCGACATCGCAAGCTCCAAAAATTAAAATGTGGGTACATGGTTCATGAGGTGCTTGTATATTATATAACATTTACATATATAGAAAAAATATATAAATATATAGAAAAAGATGATGTATGCCAGGCTCTTTAGGCTGTTTATTGAAAAGGATATAAAATAGGTAATTCGATGAATAAGGAGGGCGAAACTGGCATTTTGTTTTTTAGTTATTGAATCTCTTCACTGAAAAGGGTAAAAATAGTTTTTTCCCATGAAAATGGAGGGCAACACTTGTGTTTTGACTTTAAAAGCACTTTAATCCAAAAGAGCTCACACCCTTCTTGGGTGCAGTCATTGCTTGTCCCTGTCTCTGGTCTCGGTCCTTCGAACATCATTCACTCCTTCCCCTCCTTGGCCTCAAGCTATGCCTGAACAAAAGTGGGAGGAGTAGATTGTAATTAGAGGATAGAGAGAGGGAGAAAGAAGGAGAAGAGGGTTCAATGGTGCAAGGCTGGGAGACCAAGATGAGAAAGATATGCAAACAGTTGCCCTATCTGTCCTCTAATTTCTTATTCCTTCCTTTTGGGGTTTCTCTCTCATTTCTCCCTTGGTGGCTTTGTTGGTATGTTGATGGATGAGGGATTTGGTGAACCTGAACCACTCATTTGTTTTCAAATGTATTTGGCTTGTGGCTTCTTTTCCCAGGAAAGAAAGTGGAAGTCCACTATTGTCCTAAGAAAGAAAATCCAATTTGACAAGAAACTCTCATGTGTCCGTGGCATGTAATGCCATTTCCATCATGTCCTTTCCCAATGGGGACACAGCAAAAAACTTGAAAAATGCCATTTTCCAGTAACACTGATGATTATTTTGGATTCTCTCATCAGGCACTTGAATGAGCCTTTTTGGGAGACAAGCTTGAGTTTCTACTTATTTCCACAAACTGCAGATTTTTTGGCTTGGGCTCTTTATTGTTGAGCCATAATATGCACGGCTAGCACTAATAGGAGATTACATATCTTACCCCACAAAAAGAAATTGCATATTTCTTACATAATAAGCCTATTATAAAGCTGCACATTATTGCGTATAATCACATAACTATTCGAGGGCATAGTTGTCATTTACCTCTTGCTTCTTTTATCACAAACAAAAATCCGTTTTTTTGGATAAATTTTGACATCGACATTCTCAATGAAATAGAAATGGTTGAGTTTATATACTATATGTATTATTGAAAAATATTCATATAGGAGGTCACTGATAGATTTTGCTAAAAATTTTCCTTCATTTGACAAATTTGTAAGTATAAGGAATACGGCTAAGGATTGAATCTAATTCCTTTTCTATAGGTAATGTCTGAGTTGTCTACGAATTTCACTTTCTGTTTATTGTCATGTCTGATTTGTTATACGTTTTTGTTGTTTTTCGATTGCAAAGTTCATAATTTAGGACTTATGGACATTTATTAGATACGTGATGTATCTAAAACAAAATCAATTATCTAAAACATCCTAAGATATGTGACTCTCTATTGAAGGCAAAATCAATTATCTAAAACAAAATCTCTCAAAACTTGATGGCAAGATAAAATAAGGTGTTGTTGTTTAAAATGGTTCGATCAGTTTCTTTCTTGACCAGAATTACTAATTCATCATGCAATATTTTACAGTGCTGTATAATTTTAATTTATTTTTAAGAGAAATTTACCAATTAAAAATTATATTTGTAGGATGGAGTGGTGCAAACATTATAATGCTTGAACTCTATTTGGTTTTATTAAAATGTTTCTCTTTTTGGTTGGAGATATTCAAAAATTTGCGAGCATGTATTTGATCATAGATTTCTTACTCCTTTTACACTGCATTGTATCATTCTCCTGTTTATGTATCAGTTGTTATTTGCCACCATTAACTCATTCATGCTCAACATCTTTCTTTCTTTGTTTTTTTTTTTTTTTTGTTTTTGTTTTTTTTTTTTTTTTGGGGGGGGGGGGTGGGGTGTATAGGTTGGGGGATGTTTTGTCATCATTGACTTCGAAGAAAGAAATCATACCATATGAAAATTCAAGGCTGACGCAATTGCTTGCTGACTCCCTGGGTAACTATTCTTCTTATGTGACTAATTTTGCATTGATAATCTTGTTTGTACATGTCATGCGTCTGTGAACAACGTATTCTGTTAGAATATTCCAGCTTGATGAAATTGATATTTATACCATAGTGATAACTGATAAGTATTTATTGTTCACATTGTGATTTGTTTGTCCATTTTCCAGACAATTAACTCTTTCTAGTTGTGTCATGGCTGTGGGAAAGGTTGTTTTTTTCGTATAAGCTGGACCATATGAAGTCTTTTTGAAACAACGAAAACTGGTATTCAATCTTAATGATTGTTAAATTTATGGGTCACAAATGGTACTATTAGAGGTGTATTATTGGTAGCAAAATTGTACTTATAGACAATACAGTTTCCATGAGTCCAGGAGCCATAAAGCTGCTCTCCCCCCCACAATTGTTTCGAAACATACATGATTTAGCTTTATTATCTGTAATGGAATTTTCTTGTGCAGACTTAAGAACAGGAAACAATCTAATCTGTCTTTTAGCCCCAAATAGGATTCCTTGCTTGAACTCCACAGCAACATCCAAAGTTCCAAATACTTTTGCTAATAATTAACAAAGATGATTTTCATTTTTAGGTCCTTTAAAGTGCATGGAATACACATTCATTATTCATTTGCTTCATGGGGAAATCTGTATGAAATTTATACAGAGTAAAAAAGTTTGTTTGCTTAACATTTTTGTTGCAATTTGAGATCAAAACTTCCACTTTTCACTTCCTGACCCAAGATGTCCTGAGATGCTATTGAAAAATTTGGCAGAAGCATCTAGATGCCACTAAAGAGACAACAAATATTTAAGGCCATTTTAGATAAAAATCTTGAGGTTCATTCATTCTATTTTTTGAAGCGAACATGCTTTCACACTTGCTAGGCTCTTTCATTGTTTAAATGCCTCATCATCATGATCATCTTGTTTTGGGAATCATCATCATGATCATCAACGTGGAAAAGAAGTATAAAATGCAATTAACTTTGTTCTGCAAATGTCAGAGAAGAAGTATAAAATGCAAGTAACTTTGTTCTGCAAATGTCAGAGACAATTTGCTGCTGCTACTTCGGAGTCACAGGCACGCTAGTGTAGCTGATATATCTCTTTTCATGCTTTTGATGCAAACTTCTGATGCCAAAATTCTTTGCAAACTTCTGATGCCAAAATTCTTTGCTTTCTTTTGTTGTTTGGTAGTATATATGATACCATCAAGCATTAGCCATGATAGGATTGACGATGTAATTAAAATTTTTGCATAGACACATAGACGAGAGAGAGAGAGAGAGAGAGAGAGAGAGAGAGAGAGAGAGAGAGAGAGAGAGAGATTTATGTTATCATAGGCAAGACTTTCATGTAGATATGGCTTTAAAACTGGTTGGACTTGGGAAAAGTTTTTCTTTTAGATCTATGATATCAAATTCATTGATAGGCAGCGCCTGAATTTTAGCCTAAAATGTATGTTTAATACTGCCCATATAAACTAATCTTTGCTTGTGCCTCTTTGGGATTGATGTGCATATAGCTCTAAATTCCAAATGCTAACTCTGACTCCTGTCAAGTGAATTTTATATTAATTGAATTGATGCTTATTTATATCTACTCTATATATGAAACTTGTTAGCAATATTGCATGATACCACCAAAAGCCGACATTTATTTTAATTAGTTAATTATAGGAATGTTATGTTTGAATGTCGGACATGCTTATGCTTCCTTTCATTTTTTTAAAAATGCTATTTTTTCACTGCTTTCTTACTAGGAATTTCTTCTGCTCATTTTCTCATATCTTTGAAGTAGGAATTTGAAATGAAGGTCTAGATTTTAAGAATTCCTGTCCCAGGTTGATATATTTATTGCTTGGAGATGAAGAATCTCATTTGGAGAAGTCATATGTTGCACAACTAATGCAAATATTGTATCCATTTCTAACATTTACTATTCATGCCATAGTAATTAGCGTTTGGCATGCCTGTGATTTACATTAAATACCTGCTCAATTGTTCAATGTTCATTAAGACACTGCTTATTGCTCAATGATGGATGAATCATCCATGATGGCTTATGGAAGACTAGCAAGCAGCACTCCACCACAAATGGTGGGTTTTAAAGGATTAGCTTGGATCAACATTACAGAACAGTGCAATCAATAGCATTTGATGTTTGGGAATGAAGAATCCAAATCTAGGCAGAAATTACAATTAGCGAATCAGAAGGGGCCTCTTGAAGTTGTGTAGGAAATTATCTTTTGGATACCATGTAAAAGAGGGGGTGGAAGATGTTTCCCTTGTGAATTTTGTATTACCACCTCATGGATCTATGGACCATCTGATTCAAAACCAAAAGAAAAGAAAGAAGAAAAAAATTTAAAAAGAAAATAAAATTCAAGAATTCAATTCATTGAATTGTTCACTCAATTGTTCAGATCTGTTTTTCTCCACACAGGTGGAGTCTTTAAATAGAGAAAAAGAAACATAATCTAACTGGATTCTAACAGCTGATTTGAACTCTAACAAAACTCTTGTTATAAAATCCAAATAAAATTAGAATTTCTAATAAAATAAAATAATCTAAATAAATTCATAAAAATTAAGCCCACAAAAATTAGGGTTAAAGTTTAGTGACGCTTCCTCTTGGAATACATACGCAATCCCTGATTCCTATCACTCTTTTGGCTGGAAAGAACTCGACTCTGACGAGGAATTGATGTAATCTTCTAAAATATCTGGATCAATACATCGTAATTCTTCCTTGAGAATCCAAGTAGCATTTGAGTCTGGACGGCCGTGCCATTTGATCAAAAATCTTTGAAATCCTCCATCAGCAGAAGAAATAATCTCATCTGTAATAATGTGCTCAATTCGATCTGATAAAGTCGGTGGAAGTGACGGAAGCATCAGAACTGGCATTAGAAGAGGAATGTGATCCTTGCTGTCACCTGCATGCATAGTAGGAGGCTCGAATGTGCTTTGATAAGGTAGCAAGTCCTCAACATTGAAAAATAGACTAAATTTTAAATCAGAAGGTAATTCTATATAATATGCATTAGGTCTAATTTTACGAAGGATGCGAAAAGGATCGGTGGCTCGAGCATGTAACTTTTTGAATGAATTACGTGGATAATGTTTAGAACGAATACGAACCATTACATAATCACCCTCATTAAACTCTAATTTTTTATGATGAGCATCAGCAGCAAGTTTATATTTTTCTGTATTTATGTCAATTTTTTGTCTAATTTCAGTATGAATATCATTAATGTGTTTACTAAAAGAAGCGGCAGACTCAGAAGTACAGTTATTCATGGGTAAAAAAAACAAGATCAATAGGTTGACGGGATTAAAAACATAAATAATTTTAAAAGGGTTTTTGCCAGTAGATCTATTTACTGAGTTATTGTAAGCGAATTCTGCGATAGGTAATGACAAATCTCAAGTCCTAAGTTTATCACCAACTAAACACCTAAGTAAATTATCAAGACTTTTATTTACAACCTTTGCTTGACCATCTGTTTGAGGATGAAAAGCTGAAGAAAATTTTAAAGTGGTTCCAAATAATTTCTATAGGATTTTCCAAAAATAATTTACAAATTTGACATCATGATCAGATACTATGGAAGTGGGTAATCCGTGAAGTTTAACAACTTTCCTAAAGAATATCTTTGCAATAGAAGAAGCATCAGAAGTCTTCTGATGAGGAATAAAGTGTACCATCTTGGAAAATCTATCAACAACCACTAAGATAGAATCGTGTTTCCTAGCAGTTCTAGGTAGTCCAAGAATAAAATCCATATTAAGATCTTTCCACGGGGAATGATGAATCGGTAAAGGAGTATATAATTAAGTATTTTGTTTTCTAGCCTTAGCTAACTGACATGTACGACACTGAGATAAAATTCTAGCTACGTCCTTTTTAAGAGATGGCCAGTAAAATCTATCTTCAATCATAACTACAGTCTTATTACGTCCAAAATGACCTATTAATCCTCCTGCATGAAGTTACTAAACAAGAAAATTTCGTAAAGATATCTGAGGTATACAAAGATAATTTTTAAATGGATAACCATCTCTAATTACAAAATCAACATATTTTTGATGGTTTTCTTGACTAACCTCCTGATAAATATCAGAAAAATCAGGACAATGCTGGTAATCATCTTTTACTCGCTCAAAATTAATTACCTCGGTATTGATGGATTGTAAGACAATAATCACTCTACTTAATGCATCAGCGGTCCTATTCTCAACACCAGCTTGGTGTTTGAGGACAAAAGTATAATCTTAAAGGAAATCTATCCATTTAACATGTCTAGCACTAAGTTTCTTTTGTGATTAAATATATTTAAGAGACAAGTGATCAGAATATAGAACAAACTTTTTAGGTAAAAGATAATATCGCTAATATCTAAGAGCTTGAACTACGGCATAAAATTCTTTGTCATAGATAGAGTATTTTTGTTTAGCTTCATTAAATTTTTCACTAAAATAAGCTATAGGATGACCCTCCTGGCTGAGAACTCCAATTCCTATATCTGATGCATCACAGGCTACTTTAAAAACTTGGAAAAAGTCAGAATGTATCAGTGCAGGTATTTCAGTTATTCTAAGTTTTATTTCATTAAAAGCTCTAGCAACGTTAGTAGTCTAATGAAACTTACCTTCATGCAATTTGTGATAGAGGCCATGATGGTACTGAACTCTCTAATAAATCGTCTATAAAAAGAAACTAGACCATGAAAATGACAAACCTCAGAAAGGGATTTTGGTTCAGGCCACTTTAATTGCTTTCACTTTTCTCAGGATTAGCCATGATACCCTGAAAGGATATGACATACCCTAAAAATAATATTGGACTCTGCAGGAATGAATACTTTTTAAGATTAATATATAATCTAGCAGATCTAAGAGTAATAAAAACTTTTCTAAGATCTAAATGTTCTTCTCTAGACCTACTGTAGACTAAAATATCATCAAAATAAATGACTAAAAATCTACCAATGAAGGGTCTCAACAACTCAATCATAAATCTCATAAATATGTTAGGAGCATTAGATAATCCAAATGGCATGACTAACCATTCATAAAGTCCATCTTGGGTTTTAAAAGCAGTTTTTCATTCATCTTCAGGTCGAATTCTGATTTGATGATATCCACTACGTAAATCAAATTTAGAATAGATTACAGAGGCAGCTAACTAATTAAGCATGTCTTCAAACTTAGAAATAGGAAACCTATACTTGACAGTAATTCTATTGATGGCTCTACTATCTACACATATCCTCCATGTACCATCTTTCTTTGGTGTCAAAAGGGTTGGTACGACACATGGACTAAGATTAGGACGAATGTGACCTTTCTGTAATAGACCATCTACTTGTCTTCTCATTTTCTCACGTTCTTAAGGGTTTAATCTATAATGTGGAAGATTAGGTATTTGAGATCCTGGAACTAAATCAATGGCATGCTGGATATCTCGTAAAGAAGGAAGGCCATCCGGTATTTCTTCTGGAGTCACATCCTTAAATTCTTCTAATAGCAGTTCAATCTCAGGAAGTGGATTATCTTGGATGTCTGAGGTTAATCGAATTTTTTCTTTAGGAATGACTGCTAACATAATCCCAGATTCTGAACTTTCTTCTTCAAATTTCTTATGAGTTAAAATATGACAGTTCTTTTGTTTAGGAGGTTGAGATGCATGCTTGTCTTTTTTAGAAGGTCAAGACTCACTAGGTTTGGTAGGATTTAACCTAATTTTCTTATCTTTATATGTAAACACAAAGGTATTCTCTCTATCAAAATTATGGACATCTACATCATAGATCCATGGTTGATCCAATAAAACACTAGCAACCTCCATGGGTAAGACATCATACATAATCACAGCAGAATAAGCTCTCATTTTAATTAGTACTAGACAACATTCATTAATAGGAAGAGATGTTGTGTCTACCTAGACAACTCTATAAGAATAAGGATGAGGTTGAGGTTTTAGTTTTAATCTATTAATGGCAGACTTAGATACTACATTCATAGAACTATCCCTATCAATGACAAGTTTACATACCTGATCCCCGTATTGTGCGTATGTATGAAAAATACTGGTGCATTTTCAAGTCTCAAAATCTACAGGGGTGGTGACTATACAGTGCATGACATTAACCTGACCTCCTAATTCTTCATATTCTTGTACTTTTTTTTTGAATTGATTGGTTCTAAAGGATTAAAATCTTCTAATGCATTTTTATTTGAAATTACTTCTTCATATTCTGATTCTATAATTAGGATACAACGTGGACATCTAGCAGTTATGTGATCCTTTGCATGGCAATAATGACACACTATGTTTGACGAACTAGCTAATTTAGAAATCTTTGGCGTAGGTTCTCGAGCTCTAGTGTTTGAGGGATTTGATCCTAGACGAGAAGGGGCTATTTGTGACATATTTCTTATACGGCTAATATGAATAGACTTAGACTGTCCGAAGTCAGTAGCAAAAGTAGCTCCTCTTCTTTGACTTGAAGTTTTATGAAATTTCTCTATTTCTAGGACTTTGTGATAGACCTCTCCTATAGAATTGGATGAATATAAGGAGACTTCTCTTTTTAGATCATTTCGCAAACCATTAATAAATTTAGAAACTAATTTTCATGACTTAGATATATTACATCTTAACTATAGATCCTTAAAACGAGTCATGTAGTCAGTTACGCTAGTATTTTCTTGTCTAAGAGTGTACGGTTGATCTAAAAATTGACTTTTATAATAAATAGGAATATATTTCTCGTGCAATTTAAATTTCATTTCTTTCCAAAGAATTATAGGAGGGTGTCCTATTTGCTCTAAATCTCGTTCAATAGTTTGCCAATACCGCTTGGCAGATCCTATTAGTTTCATTTTTGTGAAGCGGATGCGAGAGGCATTTGACATATGGTATCATTCAAATTAGGATTCTAAATCTAATAACTAGTCATGGAAGGCTTCTGGATTCAATCTACCATCATAAGAAGCAACTTCAACTTTAACTCCTTTTAGTGGTTCTTCTAAATCTTCATATCTATTTGAATATGCTCTATATTATTGTCCTTGGTGTCTAAAGTGTCCAAGATTTCGTGCATACCTAGTAGGCTGCCTAGAATTCCTAAGTGTGGGATTTGGTGATTCTACTTCTTCTTCATAGCCTTCTCTATCATATTCATCTATCCTATGATAATTCTCAAAATTATTTGTGGAGTAGTTGGTAATCGGAGGGGCTGTTGTATAAATCGGAGGTGCCTGAAAAGATTCACTGGTATGTATGACATGACTTTGGCTACCGGTAGGCTTAAGATTTCGTGAAGGAGATCGATGAATAGGTTGAATACTAGGAGAATCATCTTCTACAGGTTGTTTGTCTATTCTTGATTCTCTTAGGGATAATTGGCATTCTATCTATTGACCTATAAGATTTACTATATCTATGTGGCTGTTCACTTGGGTAGTGCGAAGCTCACTAATCTCAGAGTGAATTTAATCCAAAGACTGGCAGATCTGGTTTAAAGATTCTTGGAAGGTTGTTTGGGTTTTTTTTGACAGTTTCTAGTTTCTTTTTCACTGCAGTTTGTGCATCTTTTAAATTACCAATAGTCATGATAAGAAAAAAAATTAAATTTTATATATATTTAAATTTTTTAATTATGATGCTCACAGTAAAAATTATAGAGTTTAATTTAATATCTGTGTTTTTGGTTCGTATAATAGCAAGGTATGTGGGTGTTTGATATGTGCAATAGCAAATATGTGGGGAAAAGAACAAAATTAGGGGCCTACGCAATTTAGATTACCTAAAGATTTAAAAAAATTCAAAATTTTAATGGAGGGATCGCACCTTTTACCTTGCGGTGCTTGCAGGTTGAAGACATTTTTTTTGGGTCTGTGGACCTGGTCTATAGACCAGTCTGTGGATTGATGGTCTATAGACCGTGATTCATAGGTGGTCCGTAGACCGCAATGTTTTTAGAGGGCAAAGCTCTCTTTTCTTCCCTCCGACAATCGCAGGGGCTTTGGCGAGGCGGTATTGGCGGAGGAATGACGGAAGACGGTGAGCGGCCAACGACGACTGGGAAGGAGAGTCGGGTGGCGGCTAGCGGCGTAGGAGCTTTTATCAATGTTGGGGAAGGAGTGTGGCCTCTGATCGGAGCCTCTCACGGGATGACGATGAGAAGGCACAGAATGGTGAGGGGTGGCCAATCGGGCGATGGGATGTGATTCTCTTCTTCGGCAGTTCCAAGCCTTCTACCTGATCGGAACTCCAGGGGAAGATCGGAACAGAGGGTTGACGGGGAGGGAGGAGTCGACGGCAAATCGGCAAGGTCGACGGCGTCGGAGCTCGATTGATCTACGAGATGGGATGGGGTGCTGTTCCACTCGATCTCATAGCCAGGAATCGAAGATCCCAGGGATCTTCTATCGAGATGGAGAGGGCAGTGGCGATGGTGGTCGGCAGTGAGGTCTCTGCTCGTATCCAGTTCGTTGGGTCTGGGAACTCTTTGGTCGGTCGCGGCGACTGTGGGAAGGCGGCGATGCAGCGTCGGCAGTCGATAGGGGAGGAGGCGGTGGCTGTCGGCGGAGGGAACGAGCATCCGGTGGTTTCGGGCTTAGCACTTGGATGGGAGGAGATGGCAAGGGGCTCGGGCGCAGGCACCGGCGTCTCAGCCGAGCCAATGTTGTCGAACAAAACCCTTCTCCCTTTTTTCTTTTTAATGGGTGGAAGACGTTGGGTAAGAAGGAAGTGGAGAGAGAGGGAGAAGCGGGGAAAGGAAGAGGGCTGCGATGTAGAAGAAAGAAAGAGAGAAGGAAACACGGGGAGGGGAAGATTGTAGAACTAGGAAGAAGAAGGGATCGGGATCCTAAAGCTTTGATACCAAATTGATGCAAAACCAAAAGAAAAGAAAGAAGAAAAAAATAAAAAAAAATAAAACTCAAGAATTCAATTTACTCCATTATTCAGATCTGCTTTTCTCTATATTGATGGAGCCAGAAATAGAAATATAACCTAACAAGATTCTAACAGCTGACTTGAACCCTAACAGCACTCTTGTTATAGAGTCCTAAAAAAATTAAAATTTCTAACAAAATAAAATAACCTAAATAAATTTACAAAAATTAAGTCGACAAAAATTAGGGTTAGGATTTAGCGATGCTTCCTCCTGGAATATGTGCGCAATCCCTGATTCCTATCACTATTGGATATAGTTCGGGCTAGGAGCATACAATTTGGTGAGATGCCTCTCAAGTTGGGAGTGGTAAAATTAGCTAAGTAGAAACCTTGGTGCACCACCTAGATGATCATAAAGAGTATGCTTGTGACCTTGGAGAGCATAGTGGCTACAACTCATTCTTGTACTTTAACTCGACCTCTAGAATACAATAGAGGCTGACTTGTTTAAGTTTTTTTTTTCCTCGTGCTCTATGCTCTGTATATACTATTGGCTAAGGTGCTTGCATTTTCATGAGCTTAGGTGACCAGTCAAGTGGTGGTATCAGGATATCCCCACTTAATCCAATATAGACACATGCATCATTTAAAACTAGGAGGCACCAATTAGCTAGCAATTGGTTTACCCGATAACCATTAGAGGTCAAGACTCGAGAATATAAGAAAATAACCGACTCCCAGAATTAGGAAAAAATCAAAAAGAACCATCTGGCATTCCACTTTCAATTCAAAGAGCTAAGTGCTCCCATCGTTTTTTCTAAACATGTTATTAATCCTCTATTCTCATCTAGTTTTCCTTATTTCAGCCTTTCCTTCCCTTTTTGTTTCCTTTTCCTCCTATTTTCCCTTCTGGCCTGCTGCTTTTATCCACTATCATGAGCAATAAGGGCCATATGTACTGTGTTGCCTGCGGCAATGGCCTCTTCTGTTGCCTGTAATGGTACAATAGCTGCTGTGTGCGCATTTTTTCACTGTTCACTGTTTGCATCTGATTTGTTAACCGGTAACTCGATACTGCTGCCATGTACTGCTGTCAGCAGCTGCCCAGCAGCCCTGTCATCTTGCATCGTTTGCTTTATCTCTTTACCACGTGATTCCTTCTATTGTCCCCCTCTCTTGGTAAGGGAACGAAGGTGGAGATGGACCTTAGTTGACACTCATCAGAGCCCAACTGCTTCGGGCCCTACCCTCCGAACCACCAGTCAAGTCGAATCAATGAAGCCATTTAGGACTGATTTGGATGAGGCCATGTGTGCTTGGCTGCTTGCAGTAATTTACACCTCTTTTACTTTGGTCTTTTCTGTTTGTTAGTGCAACTACTTTAGATGGTAACACTTATGCATTATTTCTTCCCATGTCTTTCCTCATATTTGCAATTTGTAAACTCTTTAATTTTAAGAAGGGTGTTTGACAAACTTACTGATGTTTTGTAGTGCACTTGAAATACCTTAATGAAATTGAGTCATGATATAGTCTGCAAGACTAGGATTCATAAATGGTTAATAAAGAGGCCTTGGGTTGTGAATGAATGAACCTTGTGGAGTTGGGGTGTTTTGAGAAGTCTTTTTGGTGGTTGTCTAGAAAGAAGACAATAAATTGAGTTAAGACTAGCATAAAGTAGTTCCATTCTTTCCAATTTAAGTTTTGTAGGGAATTTATGGATGAAGAATATTCAAAAGATCTTCAGAAAATATTAGCCAACACATTAATGGGTAAAACACATTGGTAGTTTAGATGGGAAAAAGAAGAGAAAATAATTATAGTCAAGGAGAGCTAGTAGTATAGTGGTTTATAAGAATGAGGGCCTTGTCCCAGTGGCTGGTTTTGCTAGTTAAGGGGCCTGATTGATTGTAGATCAATGACAACTTAATGTGTGGAGAAGATAATCTAAGTGGAAGGACTAGAAAGGGGAAAAAGAAGAGGAAGAGAGGAAGAGAGAATTTAGAGAAAGGTAAAATGGGTAATAGGCAAGCCTTCCATAAACTCTATTCCAAGGTTCACTGTGTAGGTACTGTTGCCTGGATAGGTTGGCCGGCGGTATGGTTAGATATGCCCCGTATCATACTGGGCTCAAACTGACACAGCAAGGTGGAGGGAGAAGGAAAGAGAGGAAAAGGGGGAAGGTAAGGAGAGGGAGAGAGCCTCTAGATGCCTGCCGAGGCCATTGGAGGGCTGCTGCCCTTGTTGGAGGGCTGGAGGAGGGCTAGTGAGGAGGGGGGAAGAGAAGGAAGAGAGGAAGAGAGGGGGGGGGGGGGGGGGGGTTTAGGGAGGAAGGAGGGGGGAGGGAGAGAGTCTTGGGAGGCTTGTCAAGGCCGCTGGAGGGCCGAAGCATCCAATTGAAATAGGGATGGATGCTCCTATTTTGTCTTTTTCTTTTTTCCAACAATATTGGGTGAAGTCAGCAACAATGCTCTCTAGTGGCCTTGGTGGATCTCCGAAGGCTCTCTCTCCCCTATCCCCTCTCCTTTCCTTCCCTTCTGTCTTTCTCTCCCCCTTTCTCTCCTTCTCCCTCCCTCCTTGCCGGCCCTCCAGTGAGTGCAGTGGCCTTCAAAGGCTCCTCCCTCCCACTCCCTCTCCTTCCCTCCACCCTCTCTCTCTCTATCTTCCTCTCTTTCCTTCTTTCTCTCCTTGCTAGTGTCTCATTTTGAATGCTGGAACTTTCTCAGTTCACTGCTAGTATGGTTCAGCATGCCCTTCAGGATGATTCTGCGTTCCTTGGTTAATTCTAATCCCATGTGATAAGTAGCCTCTCCTCTTTTAGGATAGAAGAGTAGAGCAATTGTTAGGAAAGATGCATAAAAGTAGGTAAAGTACGATGTGACTATGTCACACTCAAACCATTCCCATATATTAAGGGGAAAAAAAGGGAAAGAAGAGATCAAAATGTAACTTCATTTATCTTCACATGAATCTAAGTAGTAAATTTAAGCATTTTCTGATTTATTCTTGGCATCCTCAGATTCTTATTTAAGCTCATCTAAATCTGAAAGAATCTCTTACAGTTGGCTGTATCCAGCTACCAATATTATATTATGAGAATGTTTTCCATATTTTGAAGATGCTCTAGGTTTGTGGAAGAACTATCTGAATTTGAGCCTGGACATTCATTTTATACCCTTACCTTAATAAGGTCTGTTGAACCACTTTAAATGCTATACTAGTTGATGATCGGTATTCAATGGTACATATATATAATGTACATACATTTAGTACACTCCAGTGTACTGGTTTGGTACTCGTACTCCCTTTTTTTATATTACTTTTTTTTTCATTTTTTTGGTTTTGAGGGATTTTTTTAAAAAATATTTGTGGTTGTTGAATGACTATATCAATGCAATTTTGATGTTATTTTTGTCATATTGGTCTTGGTAGACTATATAATTGATTAATAAACGCAATCAATATAATTAATGTAGACTACATATTTTTGATTTTGAAAATGCATATATCAAATTGATTTGAACTATAAAATACATACCAATAGCTAGTTCTTCGTGGAGTGTGTATGATGCTTGTAGACGTTAGGATCTTGATCATAGTCAGGGCTTGAGATTTGACTCCAACCAAGATAATGTGCTCGTCCCTGCATCTCATAATTGGAATCTACAAGATAACCATCCTAGTACTGATTTGATGTCAATGCTAGGTTGATCATCCCATCTAAGGAAGATTGAGGCAACAAAATTTGACCTATAATATGGTTGAGATTTTGGATGGTAGTAGCCACTCAATATAATTTCTCAGACTTAGGATATCCATACAGGCCATATCTTGATTGTGCAGACAAGGATCTAGCATATGATATCATCATGTAGGTCGGTTTGGCCTAAAAACTATTCCCCTCTCCCCAACTTCTCTCGAAGATTCCATGGAGTCCTCATTCCTTCTTGCCTATTTACCTCGGGTTGAAGGCCCTTCAAAATCCTATCTCCACTGCGCTTTCTATTTTGACACTAGCTGCCACCGACAACGATTCCATGGAATTGTCCGTTCCTTCTCATGCTTCGCCTCAGCTCGAGGATCAATCATGCCCTAGTTCTGCTCCTCTCTCTCTCTCCCTCCCTCCCCGCCAACCACCACTAATGAGGAAAGCCCCTCGGCCCCCACCCCTGCCTTTGTTCTCTCTCTCTCTCTCTCTCTCTCTCTCTCTCTCTCTCTCTCTCTCTCTCCAGCAGCTCTTCCTACTCTCTCTTCTCTCTCTCCCTCTCTCTTCCTTTCTTTGCTTCGACCTCCCCCCTCTCTCTCTCTCTCTCTCTCTCTCTCTCTCTGCCCCCTTTTCCCTCTCATTCTCCCTCCTCCCACTCCCTCTCCCTCTCCCTTGGTTCCAAGCATGTCGTATCAGCATGGTATGGACCTGTACCATACCGAATTGGTTGTCAACTGATTCGCCCTTGGGTATCGGTTTGATAGATCTTGGAAGGTAGAAAGGCACAAGAGGCCTTTAAGGTGCTGAACCGCTCTAAACTGTGTGGAACAGGGTGGTTCCACTTAGTTCAGTTTGGTTTGGGTTGGATCGAATTACTTACTGACCCGAATTGTGTTTTGTCCTAGTTACCAACCAATTCAGGACAAAACGATAGACGCTGCATAGTACACTTTTCAGGTAATTTTATTTCGTTTTGTTCGTGTTTATGCTAGTAATGTGCCAAATTTGTAGGAAGACTGGTTCTTTAACAAACCATTTCATACTTCAATGACTGATTGATATCTTAGAATTAACAATGCCTTCATGGCTTCAAGCATGAAAATCTCCAAGTTCCCAACCTTACCAGTTTTTAGTTGTTCTTTAGAATGTGACCCACCTGCTAATGTTCTACATCAAGTTTGCTGTTTTGACGCATGAATGTTGTCTGCTTGGCCTATATTTATTCGTATGTCATATGCTTTATCCTTTTTTTTCCTCTAGTTATCACATGGTTTGTTGGGCCGTCCACTCCTTTTCCTTTGGCAGGTGGTAGCTCAAAGACCTTGATGATTGTCCATGTTTGTCCAATTGCTTCAAATCTGTCTAAAACCTTGTCTGCCCTTAATTTTTCTGCAAGAGCAAGAAATGCTGAACTAAGCCTTGGAAATCGAGATACGATTAAAAAGTGGAAAGATGTGGTGAGTTCTCATTTCTATCCTTCAGAAGTATTTGTATTTTTCTTGATTTGATCCTTCGATCTTTGATTGTTCAAAATGTAACCAGTTTTTAATTCTATATATATATATTTTATTGATTCATAGGCTAATGATTCTCGAAAAGAACTGTATGAGAAAGAAAAGGAAGTTAGTGATCTGAGGAATGAAGTTATTGCGCTAAAGCTTGCTCTCAAGGATGCCAATGATCAATGCATTCTGTTGTTCAATGAAGTTCAAAAAGCCTGGAAAGTTTCTTTTACACTTCAGACAGATTTGAAGGTCTTTCAATTTTTTTTCTTCCATATATTTTTAGTTCATGATGTTCTGCCAAATATTTTATGCATAATGAGTTCTGTAAACTTGGAGGATTAATTTGATGTTCAGAGGGAGCATGATCTAATTGTCTCATCATTTTTATTGTTTATTGATTTTTTTTGTGCACAACATATAATTATCATGCAAATTGATATATATGAAATGATGCACAGCTTATGCTTGCATGGAAATGGAGGGACAGAGTTGAAGTATTTGTAGCTTTGACAGAGACCTAGATATGAAGTTAAGGTTGTGCTCCCTTTAATTTCTATTTGTTGGTCAAACCCAAGAAGGTTAAAAAGTTTAAGCATTTTTTGATAACAAACATAAAATTTATATAGGTGAAGTAATGGTGGATAAAACTAATGTTGGTGAAGTCAGATTGTGGGTGTTTAAAGAAATCTTTCTTCCACATTGAGATGCCAATGGTTTGGAAATAATTCAGTCAGTTGATAGCCAGAGGTCCCAAAGTAGGCATCTGATTCTACAATTTAAACATCATCTTCGTTCTCCTCATGTGGTTATAAAATTATTTAGGTTGGCAGTGGATATTTGATAACATTCAAATCATATCTAATTTGAACCCAGCTTTGAATCTGAACAGGGTTCATGGTATCTGAATTGTTTAGGGCTTGGATTTAGGTTCCTGTTTGAGGAAAAAAAATGGAGGGCTACTATTGTTGATGGTGAGGCAGTGATGGGTGGATTTCTTTTTCTTTTTTTTTTTTTTTTTTTTTTTTTTTTTTTGTGGTGGTGGGGTGGGTGAGTGGCATAGGGGCTGGATTGATGTGGTAATGTGGGTTGGGATTGTAGAAGGGATGAAGGTAGTGGTGTTTGGCAACAAGTTCATTGGAGGCAGTGGCCTATGATATCTCGAGAGCTTTGGCTGGTGGACGGGGTGAATTATGCGTTTGAATTTTCCCTTTTCTATTTTTGGTGGGTTTGGGTGGGTGGTGTAGGGGTAATGATATCATGACCTATCTTCTGAGTTGTAGAAGAGAGTGAGACATATGCACAAACACTGCCTTTTATTATATATCTCTGCACAAAAAAAGGTCAATAAAAGAGACAAGCAGGGTGGGTGTTCGGTGAAAATAGAATATATTTATCAGGCTATCAAGTTGGAAATTGCATGCATGTGCGTGCACACGGGTGGGTGTTCGGTGAAAATAGAATATATTTATCAGGCTATCAAGTTGGAAATTGCATGCGCGTGCACGCATGCGTGCGCACATGCACACACACACACAGAGGTCAGACATGAGGTCCCACTTTGCATGAACCAAGCTTGATGCACGTGCGGCGCACACACACAGAGGTCAGACATGAGGTCCCACTTTGCATGAACCAGGCTTGAAGAATTCAGGTCAGTCATAAGGTCCCACTTTGCATGAACCAAGCTTGAAGAATTCAGGTCAGACACGGATCACCCATACACACACACACACACATCAATGTGATATAAACCCTACTAGATAAGTCATAATTCATAAGGTCCCACTTTTCATGAACCAAGCTTGAATAATTCAGGTCACACCCACACCCACGATAGTCATAAGGTCCCACTTTGCATGAACCAAGCTTGAAGAATTTCACACCCAGGTCACACACACACACACACACACTCTCACTCTCTCTCTCTCTCACACACACACACACACACACACACTTTTTAAGATATCAATGTGATATAAACCTTACTAGATAAGTCATAAGCCATTAGATCCTACTTTGCATGTGCCAAGCTTGAAGAATTCAGGTCAGACATGGATCAGATTATTGGGTTATTGGCCTTCAGTGTCACATTTATGATATATTAAAAGCAAAACAAATTTTATCTTGGAATCTTCTTGTTGCAGCAAGAAAAAAAGCTATAGGAACTTGTAATACTATAAGAATATTTGTCAAATGAATGAGACATGGACTTGTGAGATATGTTATATCTAAGATAGTGATGACTAGCAATAGCATTCTGAATCCAAAATTTGGAACTTTGATCTTTTATGTTGAATGCAATTGATTTCAAGTGTTTGTGGTTACAAGAGCAGTTTCTCTGCATTGAAATGTCGGAATACCTAATAAAGTATCTCAAATTTTTGGAGTAGGCATTTGTTATTATTATACCAGTTCAGTGATTAAACATGTGGCTTACAATTTTTTTTTCCATGGATGCTTAAGGAATACCATTGATAGTTTTCTCTTGCAATGACAACCACTGAAATTAAATCTTGGCCAGTCAAGTCTGAACCTTTGGTCTCAGGTATTTGGAAAGGCATCCTGTTCTGGATGGTGCTCTGTAACAGCTAATACTTTTAGATGAGATGGGGCTTGTGCGTAGAAATTTATGTCTGTGATTGTAAAGAATTTCTAGTGTTACAGTAAATGATTAAGGTCTCATTTGGCACTGTTGAAGTTAGTACAGCTTTCATCTGTAGTGCTTTGGATGGTAGAGCTTTTAATAAAATGCCATTTGTTTTTTTCTAACTACATTTCTGAAATGTTGTGAAACTTTAATATTTGTTTATAACCAAAGTGAGAAAGTGCTTTTGGTATCAGAAAATGTTAATAAAGGACATTATGTAATGCTTTTAATTGCCTAACTATTTGTACTGTCAAAAACTATTATTGTATTTTTAATATAAATTATTTATTTTGATATTTAGTCTAAATAATACGACAAGTAAAAAATTTTTAAGTTTGTTTTATAATATAATAATATTTATAAAATACCATATTATAATTTAATTATTATAGCATAATAATATTGGTGATAATATTTATATTGTATTATCAAATACTGTTGTTGTATAGTATCAGGTTAAGTTATAAATTATTTTGATTTTCATCTAAATAATATAATAAGCAATATAATTATTCTTCGTGGGTGATTACTGAGTAATAAAGGATACCATAACTGAGTAATAAAGGACACCACAGTAGTAAAACTGAATAGTTCTTGATTCTAATAGCAACATAAATATTTGGCTTTGTTCCATGCTCTTTTCTTCCCATTGTACAGGAATCTCTAAACAACCAGAAGGGGAGTAGATCCTTATCATGATCATAATGTTGAAACTCAAATTCCTTAATTGCATTGTCTGGACAATAAATACACGCCAACTTAAATGATTATCGCAATAAAAATATTTTAAATTGATCTTTAAAAAGAATTCATTGTCGAGTCTTGAACCTAGGTCTTTCGAGTGAGCCCAAAAAAACAGCTTTCCAACCCATCTGAAGTAGAGCTTTTGCCCAAAGGCACCAAATTGAAGCTTTCCTTTATGAACTTCTGGAGGAGCTAGAATGTTGTATCAAAATTTTACCGAACACCTCAAAAGCATCCTCTAGGAAGCACTTTTTGGCCCTCCAAAAGCAATGCCAAATGAAGCCTAAATATAGTTGTGATTATCTAGTGCTGATGTATGAATTAGCAAAGATGCTATAGCGTGACAACCTTACATAGGGTTGAAATCGGAGCGGATACTAGCATATCCATATCCATATTTATTTTGTCTGATGAATACAAATACGGATATTATTCGGATGCAAAAATTCTTATCCATATTTGTTTTAAATGGATACGGATACAATTTGGATGTTGGAAGTATGGATATAATTTTGGATATAACTTAGATAATTAAATTTTATGATTACAGAATCAAAGATATTACTAAATAGATGATAAATCAAGTTAATAACATGTTTATATGGTTGTATATTTTTCTTAAAAATTAATAAGTGCTATATAAAATTATATGAGATTACATATAGATTTGGATATTCGGATACGGATCAGATAGTTGTCTATCCATATCCATATCCATTTTTCTGATGGATATGGATACGGATATAGATATTAGTTGGATCCTCAAATTTCTATCTATATCTGGATTTATTTAGATACAAAATGGATCTGTATGGATAATATCCATACCACTTTCACTCCTAACCTTGCAACTATTTAACATTCCTATTCCAGAGCCCAACTGTCCCCAACCAAACATGTCCCAGGTACAGATGTCTTTTACTTGATTGTGACTTCCAAATTTTGTTGGATAAGGTTATGAGTTTATAGGCATCAGCATTGTGAAAATGCCATGCTGCCATTATTTCTAAGTTATACTAAAGAAGAGAAACCTGTTAGGGCCCAACCCAAGCCAGACCCTTTATGGACAAGCAGAAGAGGTTTGGTTCTTCTTCTTGCCCATGCGGAAAGTGGACAATTTTGGCCCTCTTTTTCTAGAAGCCAGACATTTGTGATGGTCTCAACTTACTTTGCAGACTACATGTAGCACATCAGAATTTAAGTTAATCATGTTAATTTGGTTTTCACCATATATAAAGCAACCTCAAAACCAGTTATTGAAAGTGATGGCAAATATGCCTTGATAAAAATGTTAGTAAATTAGAATGTTAATTGCATCCAGGCTTGCCTCTCTAATCCATCTAACATTCTCTCTCTCTCTCTCTCTCTCTGTGTGTGTGTGTGTGTGTGTGTGTGTGTGTGTGTGTGTGTTGGGCTTTTCCTTATTTAGGCATATTGTAGTCTTTTGGTTTCAAAAAAAAAGAAAAAAAGAATGAGAATATGTTGTCTGCAATCTATTCAGTTTCCAGGTAGCGTAATATTTACAAACTTTTCAGTGAGAATTGTATTGTTTGAGTTACCTTAAATTAGCTTTGGATATTGTGAATGAATATTACTGGCCATGTGCATTCCTCTTACCATTTTTCTTTCCCTTTGATGAGAATATTTATTATTATTTTGAATTAAAATTAATTTGTCAGGAACATGATTGATCTTGAATAGAGTAAATATTTTATTAGAAATAAAATAAACACTTTATATGTGTTCACCAAAAGAAATTAATGTCCTGAAGCATATTTTGCTTCACACATACATTATGATGATGCAGACATGTTTATTTGTTTAAAATAAAACATATACAGTAAACAAAGATATAAATGAAATGTATTAGCGCTATGGCCTAAAAACATAAGACAGGCATGATAACAAAATTTGCTCATTAGTTTTAAAAATCATATTCTATTGTCTTCTGTTGTTTCCAGGGATATAGATTTTTCAAAGTGGTCTTTGTACATTAATATGATGATGCATGAAGTGTTATAAGAATAAAAGATATTGAGATGGAAATATCCATGGCTGTTGAATAGCATGGGTCAACTTTTATAACTAATAATGCAGTGTGAGGGATTGAATGGAATGGCTTAAGTATTTTTCTTCTTATTTCATTGCAGTCAGAAAATATACTACCGGCAGACAAACAAAAAATTGAGAAAGAGCAGAACACTCAGCTTAGGAATCAGGTTGCTCATCTTTTGCAACTGGAGCAAGAGCAGAAAATGCAGATACATGAACGTGATTTAACCATTCAAGCCCTGCAGGTAAAACTTCGTCTTTAATATATTAAATCAGAGTGCATGTATATTAAAACAGGATGCATTTACTCTGGAACGTGTATTCCTTAATAGTGCACAAAGTTGTAGATTTTGCTAGGCCTTGATAAGTTCTGTGCAGATCTATGTATGATTTCAATTTAGCCTCCCTTGAAAAGAATTTAGTTGATATGCAGTTGAAGCATAACCTTTCCATTTCACATATCTTGAACTTTTATGCTTTATTATTCATGACCACATGGAAGATCTATTCTTGTAAATCTTTGCCATTCTTCTCTTAATTTGTCAGAAATTCAGTAGCTATGATGAGGGCTGCTGTTACAATTGTTGGTATTCTTTTAATCCTTCCTTGGGTTATAAGCAACTAAAATAAGGAAGTTTCAACTTTCACTACAAAAAAGCTGTTGCAGTTCTATTTCATGCTTATGTCTTCTTTTCTATTTGGTCATCATACTTATTTTGAAAATAATTCCTGTTTTTTATTTACTCTCTTTTCTTTTTTTTTCCTTGGCTTGTCCCTGACATATGCCATTACAAATGCTGGCCATATTTTGAACAGAGAGAACTTTAGCATGTACTGGTTTTAAGCAATCCCTGTTTTTGCTTTATGTAATTCTTTTTTTCCTATCAAGGAAAGATTGGGGAAGGCCACTTACAAAGGTGACCATGGTATGTCGGTACCCATAGGACATAGAAGCCAGGAACACAGGTGGACTACTTTGAAAGATCTTCATAAGTAAATAAAAATTTATAGATGTTAAGATGACTCCAAATCAGATAAGATTAGGTTAACAAGAAAAATTCTGTTAGATAAAAGGATTAACATAACATGTTAACTGGTAAAATAACAAATTTTTGCTACAATTTGTACAATGATAATTGTATATCTGAAAAAGGCAAAATACTTAAAAGTTATGAAACAAGCAGCTTTACCAAATGAACAACAAATCGCAAATAAGTAAAACTCATAATTTGTAAATTCAAAGGGAGTTTGGGAACTTTCCCATCTGATCTCCCTACTGCTCTGACAACTCTTGCTGTGTAGTCCAAAAATAACTGCCCATGCCATGGCTTGCTAGACAGTTCAATTTCATACAAGAGCCCTTCAGATTGTTGGCTACTTGGCTTGATGGAGCGTTATTTGGGGTCTGCCTAATCCTATGGCCACCTTTAAGCCAAAGAAAGGATACAAGAACTTGAACTTTTCTAATATAATCCAGTTATATTTGATGTATTACATAAGGCTCAGTTTAGTGAAGTTTCCTTGCAAGATCAATAATGATGTGAATGAGTTGTGCCCAAAAAAATAAAGATGTGAATGGAGCAAAGATGCACAGGTACAGTGAAAGAGATTTGAAGGGAGTCGTGGTAGCATTAAATCTCAGTATGAATTATAGAAGGATCACAATTGGAGGTCATTGGAATTGCTTTTTGGAGTTGCTATGATGCCCAAAATAGTGAGTTCTTGGCAATATGTGACCTGAGCATGCTTCGGCCCTTTACACTTTTTCATGGAGCGCACAATTAGTTCCTTTGTAAAATAGAAATAGAAGAGGAGGAATAATTCTCTGTATTGATTCCAAATTCAAATGTCAGCATCATCTCCATGTGTTCGAGTTACATACTTTCAAAATTTTAAAGCAGAAGATGAGTTAGGTATATATTTGAATGCTTTTTTTAATCCATTGTGTTGGCTAATGCAGACTTTACAGACCTCCCAATAGCCTCAAAGCTAGTTTTCGCATTTTATTCTTGATGGGAAGTACTCAACTTGTTTAAGCACCGTATATAATGACTAGTACCAAGACAGAATTTTACTGGTGTTTCTTTTTTTCTTAAAAATACATTTCAAATTTTAAAAGTTACATTTATTGTCAACATTCCTTCCTTCAAAATTGTATATGTTACTCTACATTAAAATTTTGGATGCAACTGTTATGAATTGAGACTAGATTTCTCTAATGTCTAAAGTGGAAAATATGTTGGTGATATTCAAAATCTTTTTTTTTTTTCTTTTGTTTTTATTTTTTTTACCATTGAGTTTTGTATTTGGCCAATGCATACTTTAGTGTCATCTTTGTAGGCTCAAGAGTAGGCTTCCTTGCTGGATGCTAGATGGCAAGTACTTGACTTGCATAGGCATAAAGAGTCATTTGATGAACCATTTCTTTGATAATGTCTTCTTTAGCCTTCATGGGCATTTTGAATTTCAGAGGCAGCTGCCTGGGCTGCTAGACTGTTCTGCCTAGGCATTTGGACAACCCAACTGCCTAGGCACCTGGACTTTCTACACCTCCTGGCAAGGTGACTGCCCAAGTGCCTGATTGACACTTTGGTGGGTTCCTTATCACCTTTCTCTCAGCCAGGTGCTTCATTCAATTGCTTTTTTTGAGCACTAAATTTTTTAACTAATTATTTAAGTAAAAAATGTTTGGTTTAAGAGAGAGAAATTAAAGCCATTTACAGGTGTTTCTTAAGATACTAATTGATACTTGAATGTGTTACGTTTATAAAAGGATTTAAATATTATAAATCACTAAATACAAAAATTATTAGATAAATCTAAAAAGGTTAAATGAAATATCATTATTATACTTAAGGAATTGACAACCTTATTATTTATCAATATGATGGTCTTTGTGAACTATATATGACTCAACATATGGAACATGTAATTCTGTTAATTTTTATTTTATTTCTGTTTTTACTTAGGCACCCATCTAGCCATCTAGGCATTCTCCATAGGCCTTGAAAGGGTCAATTCCTAGAACTGCAAAGGCAATTTGACAACCTTTGTTTTTAACATTCCTTAGACAAGTTATAGGTTGATTCAACAACTAGATTTTAGTGTTAATCACCCTATGGATTGACACTAGTTTTGTGAACTGCATAGGCTATTTGACATCCTTGGTTTCAGCATTCCTTAAACAAAGCGGTCTAGGTTGACTCCACATTTAGATTTTTAATGTTATCGTCCTATTATTTAATATTAGTTTTATAGATAAGATAAATTGCCGAAGCATTCTGCATTGCATTTTTTATCATTTCTGCATTTGGTTAATCCAGACTTTAAGGTCCTTCTTATAGTATCTAGATGCCCTTGTTGGATGCTGCTCAAAGTATTCTGATTTGCTTATCATAACTACCATACAATGAACTATATTGCATGCAAAAATCTTGTGGCATCTTTTCCTGCTTTAAAGGACATTTTCAGTTTGAGAAGTAATTTTTGTTTTGAACAATCCTCGCCATCTGTCAGGAACGCCATTTTATGTCTTAATTCCAACATCCACTGTCCTGGTGATAACTCCAGTTCTGGGAATGAGCAATACAATTGGTGTTAGTAACATATGTTAACATCTCATGGCACATTAGTATATGTTAACATCTCGTGGCACATATGTTAACACCATTTTATGTCTTCTTATGGAGCTTTTGCCAATTATTTCTTAAACCTTTTATTGTTTACTTTTAAGGGTTTTCGCATACTTATTGCTTGTTGTGTTTGCAAATGAATATCTCCAAGCACTCAGTGAGTATAGGTGATTCAAATGCATGAATTGCTTCAAAAGCAAAATAAAGGGAGGCTGGGGTGGTGGTTTGGGGGGGGGGGGGGAATATATATATATATATATATATATATAGAGAGAGAGAGAGAGTCTTGGAGAAGGTTCTGAGGGTCCTGTTCTATAACTTCCTCCCTTTTTAAGTCTGATGAGTAAGTCTTGCGCATAAAGAAGCATGCAAATCTATAACTTCCTCCCTTTTTAAAGGAGAAGTAAACATACTTTGTCCCTGTGTGCTCCTTTTGAGTGGGTTGGGAGACAATCCATGGACATGTGGCTACATCAATCATGATGTGTGGGTTGTGGGAACATGTTGTGCTAGCTACCATTAGATATGCACTGATACATCCATTGAGTGTGCTAATTAGGGACGGCAATTTCCTCCACCCCATCGGGTACCCGATCTGACCCAACCAAATAGGGTGGGTTTTACCCAACCCATAATAGATTTGGGGCGGGTCTGAGTAATGGTAAAACCCACCCTGAAGTTGACTCATATATATGTATATCTTTTTACAAATGTCCTCTCCAAGGCAAAAAAATGATTTGTATGTTAAAAGAATGATTTTTATAATTTTACCCAACTTGACCCATCCAACCTGTTCTGTTTAACTCTATTGACCCTACCCCATCTTGAGGCAAGTACGGGGTGTGTATGGGTAGTGTCTTCCTGACCCGTCGCCATCCCTAGTGCCAATGTGCTCAATATGGGATGATTGAATGGCATGTTTGGACGTGGCTTAAGGGTGACAAAAACCTGCTTTCGTGTTACCACTATATTAAGGCCCCACAAAAGCTAAGAAATCATTCTCTTCTAGATTATTTCTATTTTTTTAAAAAAAATTGATGGTCAAATTCTTTTGAAAGTTGTCTATTGTAGCATGGTTCGCAGTGCCACTTTGAACCACCTGATTTGAGGAGTACCAAACTGTACCGAGGGGAAACTGAGATGGTTCCCCCTTTCATTTTGAAATTGGAGGCGAACTGTGCTGAACTAGATGATTTGGAGCAGTACCGAGGCGAACCAAGCAGTACACCTTGGTTTGGCCTTGTTTTGTCCAAAACGAATGCTCCCTTTAGGAGAAAAGACTACTTGAGTCCATGTGTTTTGCGATATCGTCTATAATTGCTTCTTGGATGCTTTGTAATTGGTGGTGTCTAATATGTAACTTAAATGCATTTGCAACCGAATGGTGGTTACACTATGGCATGTCATCCAGGAGCCTTAAGTGGTTGGCAATCTGGATCCTCTCATAGATGGTCTTCTCTAGTGGCTTTGAGTGCAACTGATCTACCTTTGCTCTTGTCCACAGCAAATAGAGAAACCATCTCATGCAAAAGCACTTGAATGATGTAGCATACGTCCATTATGATCTATGCTTATGAATAGGAAGTGGAGTTGAAGTACAATGATCTCACTTCATAATGACTTTGTGTATGATGAGGAGGATATGATGATCGGTTGGCTTGAGGGCCAATAGTATCCGCCAAAGCTAGATGAATTAGGATCACCTCCTTGACCAGCTAGCTTCATTACTAGGGACTGGGAGGCTAGCATGGATCTAGAATAGTGGACAGTGACACATGCCATGCTCATATCCAGCCGACCAGCCATGGGTTATGGGAGAGCCAATTATTGTAGGGCTTCATGTTCGAGACATCCTCGAGTAATTTGATTGAGAGCTGCTGAGCAAAGGCCACCTGGTATGCAATCTAGTCAAGGTGGAGGTTACAGTCGATCCTCGCAATAGAGCTAGGCAAAGAGGGGTATGCAGTGAAAGAAAGCATCAGCTCAGGCCAGTAAGAAAGAACAAAGAAAGGCAGCTGCACCCCCATTAGATAGAATTGAAGAAGAGTTGGTTCACTTAGATTCTGAGTCTAGATCATACCACGATAGTAGCTCGAGCAAAGATGGATTTGGTAGCTAGAGTGGCACAACAATTTATGACTCACAGCCTTAAGGTGGCCTTTGATTCACCAATAAGTCCTAGTTCACTCATGCCACATAAGATAGGGACCATGGTGCTCAACCTAGTAGAATCTGTGAGGATACCATTGCATATAGGAGACAAGCCTCTCGAGATCATTTGGGACATGATGCTGCTATTGAAGATGATCTAGCATGTAGAGTAGGATTCTTAGACGTAGCAAGATCCGAGTCATACACTAGATCCTATTCTGCACAGGCAGACTATGACCCATATGGATGTGGTTCTTCTAAGGCATCATATTCAAGTAGGTACCATCCTTCATAGCCTCAAGTATCTTATGGGTCGGATTTCGTTGCTAGGATCTTTGGATGGCTAGGTCAATATTGGATAGATGACTCCTCTCAAGGCATCTATCTAGGGTGCACAGATTCTCCTTTTGGGATAGCTATCCAACAGGCATATGTTATGGGAGGATAATGATGCAGGACTATGCCATGATGCCCAACGAGTTTGGGTTTATTGTGCCAGACCTGGACCATGAACACGATTCTAACATCTACAAGGGACAATGACACTCCACAATTTTTTAGATGTCAATATGCATTTGTACTTTTAAATGCATTAAAGTACTCGATTTGTTGTATCAAGTGTATTTATTTCTAAATTCATTTGGCTATTCATAAGTGCTCCATTTATCTACTTCAATTCCATTTGATGGTAAAACATCAAAACAACAGTAAATTACAATTCAGACTACAATTATTGTGAACCATGAGCAGAAACAAAAAGAATTGAAAAAACCAAAAAAAAATTAAGAATAGCATACCGGTGAGCTGACCAATATGCCATGGTGTATTGTGTGTCAATACGGTATTGAATTGATACCTTACCATACTGGTGGGTGACCGGTACAAGTACTGGTTCGGCCACCATTAGTTGAAGCATTCTAAAATTATAGATTTAAGTAGAAACAACTGCACATTGTTTATTCAAAAGTCGTTCAAGTAGCAAATAAATGGCACATTCTGATGTGTGGAAGTTGAAGTATCATATACTGGATAAATGTGGTGAAATGGTGGGATTCCTTTGTCATCCTTTGCTCCTTAGTATCTGTTACTGGTATGGCTGTTGGTGCTGTTACAGAGTGCCAATATTCTGTTTAGTTCCCGAGGTCTTTTATGGACATCATTTTCAGGGGATGCAGGGTTTCCCTTTTTCCCCCAGGAGAGTGTAATGTTCCTTTGCCTACATAAGAAAGTGCCCAGTGACCAACTTTTGAAGGCTAAAGTGAACATTGTAGTTTTTAATTGGACTCGTTGATTTTGGTCTTATTTTTCTGATTATTCTCTGATTTTGAGATCTGATTCTTATGTTCCTTCTCACAAACAAAAGAATTTGTAACTGATTGCCTCCATTGTTTTGCATTGAGTAGGTGCAGTCACACAGAATGACACAAAATATGGTTATTGTTCCAGAGAAACTGATAGGAGTTACCACATAAAAACTTTTAATTGCTAATAATGCTTAATTATGGATTTCCGATTATGGTCTGGTCATTCTTCAGAAGCTTCTTATCAATTATTCATCATGCAAAATTGTTATCAATCATAAGTTTGATATACAAAATTAGTCATATGTTGGAAAGTGGACAGTGAATCATCCTGTGCTCGGTTGTTGTGAAATTAAGTTGTTTGTTGTGTACTCATCATTTTTGCATGTTTGTATGTCATGTTTGCTGTTAATTCTTTAGCCTGCATATTGATTGTGCTTTTTTGATCAAATGTCTAAAATTCCTGTATCTGGAATTAATAGAATGATGGACACAATGAATCTTTAACAAATTTGAAAATATACTTACATTATTTCTGCAGTAACACACTTTTTTTTGCATTGTAATGTAGACCAAAATTAGGGGTATTGAGTTCCAGCTTAATGAGGCTCTTCACTCTAATGATGCTAGATCGACTGTTGGGTCTGACTCTGGGTCTACAGGGGTTCTTTCAACTCCAAGAGTAGTGGAGGAAAGTGTTGATTCTTCACTGGTTACCAAAAAACTCGAGGAAGAACTCTCAAAGAGGGATGCACTTATTGAGGTTTGCTATTACCTTCGAACTCTACAGCGATAAGTCATAAGACATTTTTAATAATAATCATGTTGTTCTAATACATGATCAGTTAATTCCTTTGTTTAGTTTTTCATGGCTGGTAGTTTTATTGTACCTTTATATTTCAGTACCATAATTAGCATCTCTCATGTGCAATGCATGTGGCTGATCTAAGGGGAGGGGGAGTATTAGATTGATGTTTGTTATCCATCAACCAGTATGATGTTTGAGAAGAAAATTGGCCACAAGAAGTGTATTGTGGCATCTATTAATTTAGTTACATGTGACTCACACTCTTACAATTGTTGCTTAGTGATTTACTTATCCCCTTCATTCTTTCAGTTAGTCTCCCTTTTTATTTGAATCTTATTCTCAATTTTGTTTCTTATGCAGAAATTGCATCAGGAGAATGAGAAGCTGTTTGACAGACTAACGGAGAAGTCAGCATTTGCTGGCTCACCAAAGGTACCTTAAGGGAACAAAAAATCATGATGTTAGTTGCTGTTTAGTGAGAGCAGTGTTGCGACAGATTCGTACGCCTATGCAAGTGACTACTCTACAAGAGGGAAAAAGTGAATACAGGGACATGCATGAAAGAATAATTTGTGACTAAAATACCTATATTTGATTTTTTTTTTTTTTTTTCAAATGACTCCATTAAAAATATTTCTGCATATAGATATATAAGAATTTATCAAAAAGAAACAAAGATAAAGAGGAAATGGAAAGAAAGGGACGAGGAGGATGGAAAAGGGATGTACATGATTTCAGTGAGTGATTAAAAGGGGAAAGAGAGGTGGGGGGCTTTCTTCATTGTTGGGGCTATTTGTTTTCCCTGCATCAGAAGAGGCTAGAGTGGATGCATGCATGTAGGGAAAGAAACACTTGTCTTCATTCTCAGGTACACAGGTGTGGTTACATACATTACATTAAGGATCATTCATTGTCATAAAAAGAAGGTTAAATAACATAAAAATAATCTAATAATTATGTCATATTGGCTTGTTTGTTTGATATTATTTCTTAAATATCATTATCATAATATTAATAAATAAATAATCAATAAATAATAAATAATATAATATAATATTACTTCCCAAATATCATATCAATAATAAATAAAATAAAATATTAGATTGTCTAATCTTTTTCATATCTATTGTTTATCATAATTTGAATGGTTTAGCACATAAAGTGGCAGCTTAAGTGGTTAAGCAGCTCATGCTTAAATGGTTATGTGGTTTGATTGGCCTCTTAATGTGCAAGCTGATTACACTTAAATGATTTGGCATTATATGGTCATTGATGTGATAAGTTAAATGCTTAGCTAGCCCTTTTTGATAAAGTTGACCAAGGCACTTTTTTTTGCCTTTGGAATCCTCAATGATGTGATCTGCAACCTTGCTTTTTTTAGCTTTGGGTTAAACCTTAGTTGTCATTATCAAGAGCAGGCGTGGTTGTGGGTTTGAGATTCCAAGAAGATTCCTAAGTGGATGCATCATTATCCTATATAGAAGGTTCCTACTTCCAAGGGTTAAATAGTCCCAAATGCTTATATGTTTTCCAGTAGGTTTAAAATTTTGAAATAAGTCTTACAATTCAACTTTCATATGCTGACTATTGGCCTTAAAGGTGTCGAGCCCATCTGCCAAGAGAACAGTTAACATACAGGGGCGGGATTTAAGCAGGTATAATAAGTATCTGAAGATTGATGTAAGTTCAATGTCATGGTTATCTACTCTTCATGGTAGTGAGATGTATGCCTTGTTATTAATTGACAGGAGTGATAGCAGCAAAGGACCCACCGTAGATGTCCTTCCATTGCCGGCAGCCCAGGATAAACCTGAAAGCACAGGAGCTCTTGTGAAAGCAGGCAATGACAAAACAAAGACAACTCCTGCTGGAGAATATCTAACTGCCGCACTGATGGATTTTGATCCAGATCAGTTTGAGAGCTTTGCTGCTATTGCTGATGGAGCAAACAAGCTTTTGATGCTGGTATGCAGATCTGATAAAAATTTAGTGTGTCAGAGTACTTTTGCTAGTTGAGTGGTTTTGATTTACATGTTTTTGTTGCATCATGCAATTGGCATATTGTGTGCTTATATGTCTCCTTCAACTCAAGTCTTCGCCAAAAAAAGTAAATGGGAAAAAATTGACAGGCTGAGTGGTCTGAGTTGTTAATTTAAATTTATTCAGAATGCTTTGGTTGAGAAACCAGATGAAGAAGTGGAGAATATAAGTGTATGAACTGGTTTGAAGAACAAGTTTCTCAGTCAGGGACGGTTTGACATTATTACTAATTGTTTAGGAACTGCTCTGCAGAGGAAGTATGATATAAGGTCCTAACTTGGTCTAAAATATGCTGGATGATTGTGAGATTATATTGGAGAAGATTTTAAGAATTAGTTTGCTAATCTCAATTAGATGCTATATATGGTTGTACAATATCTTGAGTTCTTGACACTTCCATTATGACTTCTTGTCAATTTGGTATAACAATCCTGAAATCTTATTTCTGACATCTTCAAATCTCTCATTGTCCTTGCTTGCTTAAATTTTTAGTCAGTTAACTGATAACTTATAAATGTAATTAAACAAACCCAACTATGTCCAACAACTTTATGAGCATATAAAAATGATTCATACTATGACTTTTACAATCTGTGGATTCTGATAATCGACACTATTCCAAAAAGCAGTATTTCAGAATAACTTTGGCAAAACGACAAATGTCCCTCAGTTAAATATATAATAGAGATTGTGTGATCCTTTTTGTTTTTACTACCTTTCTTTTCTATTTTCCTCTTGCTTTCAAACTAATAATGTCCTTTACTCTTAGTTGCATCGTGCCCTTCTAATTGGAAGAAAATCACCATCTGAATACTTGACAGCAAGATCAAAGAAACTGTTTTCTTCTACATAATGAAGTTTTAATGTCTGATTTCTTGCTAGCATGGTTGATGAAAAAATCCAAAGAGAAGAAGAACACTATAAATGTTGTCTACATGGAGCAAATATGTGATAGAAAACTGTAAGAGGTAATTTAGTAGGTTGAAAGGAAGAGCATGCTAAGAGAACATCTAAATTGCGAAGAACATGCATGAAGGAGCTATGGGAAATTTTTGAAACTAGATTTGGTGAGATATGCAAATTTTCAAACATGGTGTCCTCAGGAGTTAGCCTTTGGTTGTTGTCCATCAGTGTACTCATATATGAGTTCACTACTGATGCTCAAGAGGAGGTACTGGGGGATATGTTGCTAATGGATAATATTATGCTTGCTGAGGCATCTGAAACAAGAATAAATATTAATTTAAGTTTATGGAGGAGAGTTTTGGAAACAATGGTCTTGAAACTGTAGATGATAAGCTAGGGCGTGCAAATGATCATGCTAAAGTTGTTGCTTGGTTAAGCCAACAGTTGGATTTAAAACAATTGATGATATCTGTTGAAATTAAATGAGATGTGAAAATATGCATTGAAGATTTGAGAAGTCCATAGTAAGTTGGGAAGCTCAAATTTTTTTTCAAGGGCTAAGGCGAGCACTTGAAATTTCATGGACAGGAATTTTGACAAAGGATTGTGAAAATCTAATATTAACAATGTACATAGCAGTTAAAGGTCATTGTTTTTGAAGGATTAATAAAGTTTAGATAATTAAGATGGAACATGTCTGTTAAGATATAATGAACATTATTTCTAGTAATTGGATATATACGTGATCTAACAAGTTTTGCATTCTATAAGGCTTGGGTTGGCACAAGTCATATGAAAATTTTCAAAATTTTGTGTCATGTAATCTTAATCATGTTATGTTGACATTGACTTATCCACTTAAGACAATCACTCTACTAAAAATTACTGTATAGAAAGGGTTGATGCTGTAGTTTACAGTAGCATATACACTATGAGCATCATAATACAGTATGTTCAACAAGTTGTCTGTATTTTATCTGACATTCCTTTGAGTGAGTTTGTATGTAATTACCTTTTATAGTTGGTCTATGTATTCTTTACAAGCAGTATCATGCCTGATTATGTCATGATTCCTCCATATCTATATTCTTAATGCGAGTGCATTAATATGATTGGTTATAATTTCAGGTATCGTATCCCGTAGTGCTTCAAGGATGGTTGTGTGTAAGCCCATCTAAACCATTCTTCTTGCCACAACTGTTTATAAGCCATCTTTCTCCCCATTCCATAATGAAATTCTTAAGCAAGATACAGATCATTATTTTAATGCATAGCAATGTTGACCGACGGTTAGAGAAATGGATCAGATTGGAAAAATTGTAGTATGAGTGTGTGACCTTACTAAAATTGCAGACGAGGGCATCATAAGCGTAAGGTTAAATTGACCGTAACAACTTGTTCATGCATCTTCAAAAGACATTAAAGAAGGTTTTTAATGCAAAGTAACTGCCTTACTTTTAGTGATATACACCAGTCAAGCTTAACTCACAGGTGAAAACAGGAAAGTAAATGGTTGTGAAAAGAAATCCAATCATAAAGTGGTGAAATTTAAGAGACTTGTGCAAAAATAACTTAGCCTGCTTGGCCCGATTGGTAAGGCCTAGTTGGGTTTTCAGCATAATGGGTCGGCCCAAGCCTAAAACTTTGGGCTTGATTTAAAATTGGGCTGCACTCAGGCTTGCTCGATTTTGGCCTTACTTGGTCCTTCCTAATAGTTTTACATATATTTCATATGTACTTTTGAAATTATGCTTATCTAATTTATATATTTGATTTCAGACATCACCAACTTGAAACTGAATCTCATGCCGGTCGGTCGGTGGTATGAGTCGGTACATTTCTGTATCGGACCATACCAGATTTGAACTGATACTGAAACGAGGCATAAACTAGGAAGGAAAAGAAAGAAAGAGACAGGAGGGGAGGGAAGGAAAGGGAGGCCGGCAGAGATGCCGATGGTGACCATTGGAGGGCCTTGGAGGCTGCCGAGGCCTCTTGGGCTCCATAGTCCTTCGCAGGAGAAAATGAGAGCAGAGAGAGATAGAGAGGGGAAGGGAGAGAAGATGAGGGAGGGGAAGGTAGCAGGGAGGCAGTCGGATAGATGCCAAATGGCCCAAAACAGTCCTATAGCTACTGTAGGTGCTTCATCGTGTTTTTTAAAAGATACGATGCATAGTGTGTCGTCTTTTTAAAAAAATACAACGAATCCTTTGCCTTTATTTCGTCGTGTTTTTTAAAAGATATGATACATAGTGTGTCGTCTTTTTAAAAAAATACAATGAAACAGGCACTTCACCCTTGTTTTGAACCTACGGCGGTTGCGGGCTGTTTTGGGCCGTTTAGTGGCCCTTTGGCGGCCTCCCCGATGGCTTTTCCTCTCTCTCTCTCTCTCTCTCTCTCTCTCTCTCTCTCTCTCTCTCTCCTCTTACATCTCGTGGAGGACCGCGGAGTCTTAGCGGCCTCGTTGGCCCTTTAGTGGCCTTGATGGGCCACCGTTGGCCTTTCTCTTTCCTTCCCTCCCCGTCGAGGCCACCACTGGCCTTTCCCTCTTCTTCCCTCTCCTCCTCACTCTCTCTTCCTCTCTTTTTTCTCTCTTGCTTGCCGGTGTTCCGAATCAAACGCCCGAACCGCATCAGTTAGCCATCCATATGGTTCGGTGCGTCCCAAACCATCCGGTTTGGCAGTTTGGCCAACCATTTTCAGAGTTTGAAATGGAAAAAGTAAAGGGGATATGAGAAATCCAAATCAAAGGCTCTTTCCTCTCTATCGCTCCTTTTCCCACCCCCACCATCTACTTTACTTTTGTCACTCCTTGGTCTATCAACATTTTTGACATCCTCCTCTTGCTCTCTATCTCTGGTCCCTTGGTTGTCAGCCAAAACCTTCTCTTCCTCCCCTCTCCATTCTCCTTGGGCTGCCTGCTAGATCTTGTCCTCCCTTATCTCTTTCATCTCTAGCCTCTGAGGAACCCCATCCTTCCTTTGTGTCTCCTTGTCCTATGGCTATCACCTAGAACCCTGCTCCTTGGTCACTGCCAGGAACCCCTTTTTTTGCTCTCCCTTGCCCTTATTGTCTGGTTTGGTCTAGTCTCATCAGGCCCAATTGGGTTGGGTTGGACCAAGCCTGACTACATCCAACTGATTTTAGTTGGGTTGTGTCATGTTGGGGCTCTTTCTTTTTTTTTTCACGGGCCAACTCGATTCCAATTTTTAGGTTCGAAGTTTTGATGCTGGTCCGGATGGGGCTTGGGCCTATGGAATTTGTCTTGCTATTAGACCTTGCCCCAACCCAACTAAATCTGGCTCAATAGATGTTTGGGTCTGGAGAGCTCAAAGTGTGAGCATTGATGTCATAAATGATAAAGATGGGTAGTTAAATATGGAAAAACAACCTTTTGCAGTATTGCGGGAATAAGTAGTATTGTTAAACAGAATTGTGTCTTGGCTTAAAGTACTTGTTTTAAAAGATGGCTATAGTATGCAACAATCAAGGGACCACATAGCAGATATGGGGTATGCAAGCCGCATACGTCGGCACATATAATTATTGAAGAATAAATTAAATATTAAATGCAATAAAAACATGTGTAATGATAGTAATATTTTCTTGGATAAGTAATAGCTATAATAACAAAACTAGTAGATTATCTAGTACTTAATAGCAATAGCTATGACATGATTAGGATATTAACATTATATATGCAGCAGGCCTGGTCGAAACTCCCATCCAACCCAAGAATCAGCTTAAACCCACTCCATCTGCTTGGATCAATGTAAAGAGTATGTGGCCCTAATAACGCGAAGCATGCTGCATTTGTAGCTGCCCGATTCTATACAGGCTGCATGTGCAGGTGCATGATGCTAAGTTGACTGCCTTTTCAGCCTATATGTTGTGTGATTGCATATATTAACCACATTTAGGCAATGTGGAGTGGTTAGGGGATCGCGTCTACACAATGAATTTTTTCATAGGCTTGGGTTCTATTTAACCTGGCTGATATCTCTGCTATCATGGATTTGAGAATTAAGATTGTTAGAAGCTCTATCAAACTATGGGCTAATGAATCTCCTGCTTTTTAGTTTTTGGTGAAAAAGGAGTCAAAGCTTCTAGTAAACACATTGTAAAATAAAACAAATGTAGAAAACAAACAATAAGCAGCTCTAACAAAGTAACATCCTCCAGCAAGGTTCACCAAACAGGTACTGGAGATGCTGGTGGTGTTTGTTTTGGTATCATATGATACATATCTACCAAGTCAAGGTGTATTAGGGGATGGAGAGGGAGAGGGGAGAGGAGGAGAGAGGGAGGGAGAGAGAGGGGGAGAGGTGGGGGAAGAGAGAGGTGTACCTCTTGTGGAACTTTAACCTAGCCAATATCATTGTTAAGGAGCCATTGTCATCGTGGAGTTGTCGGTGGCGGTAGAGCATCAAGAGAAAGGGGCAATGGTAGAGGAAGCTCCCGAGAGTAGAATCAAGAGAGAGAAAAAGGGGAGAGAGAGGGGCATACCTTGGAGCCATTGCCGTTATGAAGTGATTGGTGGTGGTGGAGCCCCGGTTCGAGATGGTTCAGGGGTCCTTGTTCACCAGCATCCATAATTTTTGCTTGCTCCAGGAGATTTAATGACGGTAAATTCTTGCTTATTGTTTGAACGTCATGTGACACTGCATAGTCTGCTAAACAATTGGCAACATGGCTCCCCTCTAGACCTGAGTTTTATGAATACTAATATGTGGCTGCTTCCTGTATCATTCATTGCTATGCTTAGGCCAGAAAATCATGGTAGCAGAATCACCTTCGAATCATAGACTTGTCAAATTGAGAAATTAGCCTTTGCACTAATCTCATGCCATTTCTTCACTACAAATCTTAAGGTTCAGAGAGAATTATCATGTTGTATGAATGCGGGATTCCTGTTTTTAATTAATCAAGCTTCTAATTTCAACACAATTAGGTGTCTAACTGTTTTGATGGAAATTAATCAGTTACTGTTAGTGGCTTCTAGCTTGTTTTGGATGCATAAACAATCCCAACAAACATGACAGCAAATATAAACTTAAGGTGGTAGAAGTGGTGTTCAATAAGCATCTTTCATGTGCTATATTCTTGTTCTTTTTTTGTTGCTCCCATGTTATTTGTTGAAGACTGATCGTTTAGTCTTCATAATTCCTTGCCAGTATGTTGTTTTTGTATGATAGGTCATCAACTGATATAAATATGAGCAGTTATTCTGACCAAAAGCAATACATTACCATATTACAGGTTTTGGCTGCAGTAATCAAAGCTGGTGCTGCACGTGAACATGAAATACTTGCTGAAATCAGAGATGCTGTTTTTTCATTCATTCGGAAAATGGAACCAAGGAGGGTAATGGATACCATGCTAGTTTCACGAGTTAGAATTTTGTATGTAAGGTCTTTGCTTGCTAGATCACCAGAGCTGCAATCCATTAAGGTAGTGAATCTATATGTTCTTCCTGGATGTAAGTTTTCTTTCAAATTGCTAGTCATTTTGCATAGATGTGAGAAAAATGTTTGTACATGGTCCTTTGCTTTAATAGGTTTCTCCAGTTGAACGTTTTCTAGAGAAAGCTAACAGCGGCAGAAGTAGAAGTTCCAGCCGGAGTAATAGCCCAGGCAGATCTCCTGTTCATTATGATTCCAGCGCAAGGACTGCTATTGTTGATGAACAGATCCATGGTTTTAAGGTTAATATAAAACAAGAAAAGAAGTCCAAGTTTTCATCCATTGTCTTAAAGCTTCGAGGGATTGACCAGGTACAGATGCTGATATTTCTCATACTCCATGAGCTTCAGTTATTATCTTTTTTCCCTTCTGGATGCTGAGAACTGGAATATTTCATAATTCTACAACTCTTTTTAGTGTTCTTGATGATTATTTCTATGTTGTTTTATAATTTACCAGTGGTTAATGAGAGATTCTGATTGTTTGTTTTCTTTATCCATGAAGAACATATCTTTCTCCTGCCTTTACTTTTTGTGGCACCTGGTAATTATTTTTGTTTGTTTTAACCGGACAGGAAACATGGAGGCAGCATGTTACTGGTGGAAAGCTCCGGGAAATAATTGAGGAAGCCAAAGCTTTTGCAGTTGGGAACAAGGCTCTTGCTGCTCTTTTTGTTCACACACCAGCTGGAGAGCTGCAACGTCAAATTCGATCATGGCTTGCAGAGAATTTTGATTTTCTTTCTGTTACTGGTGGTGATGTAATAGGAGGAACGACTGGGCAACTGGAACCTCTGTCCACTGCAATAATGGATGGATGGATGGCTGGTCTTGGTACTGCACAGCCTCCTAGCACTGATGCTTTAGGCCAGCTTTTATCTGAATACACTAAGAGAGTTTACAAATCACAATTGCAACACCTGAAGGTGCCATTTACATTACTCTCATTATTTACCTATTAATGTAATTTTCTTGCAGAGGTTGATCATTTTTCTTTGTTATAGTTCATGTATCTTTGATGTTCTTATGGCCAAATCTGTTCCTAAGTAAACTCTTCCCTCTTCATGTTCAATGCTTCTTGGACAATTCAGTTGGGGCACTACGTGATGGTTTTCTGGTCTTGATTACTAACAAAAGTGTTATCACACACTAATTTAGGTTGGGAAGTATAAAACTTGTATTATTAGTTATATATTCGAAATCATTCTATGTTTAGATTTACATAAGAGGGTTGCTCGCTAATTGTATGTGTAGCAAATAAGTTACCAAGGTTTTTAAGTGCTGTGTGTTACAGCAATGCTTTGCTATGCTGGTGCTTGGCATGCACTGGCACTTGTTCTATGTGGTGTGACGTGCCTGCACCTTAGTCTTTGCAAGTTTTTCCTGCCTACTAAGGGCTTGTTTGGATGAATGGCCTAAAAATCCCATTGGATTCATTGGATTGGGCCAATACAACCAGTTAGAAATAGGCTTACAGGCTGGGCTAGGCCTATATCCATAAATATTGAGGACTGATTTTGGAGTGGGCCAGCCTGAATCCCATAGGAAGGAAAAAAAAAAGACCTCAGCATGTCTTTTTTTTATTCCTATGGGATTCGGATTGGCCCACTAATAAAGCAGTCCTGGGTACTTATGGATATCGCCTAGCCCAGTCTATGAGCCTATTTCTAACTGGTTGTATTAGCCCAGTCCAATGAGGATTTCAGACCATTCATCCAAACAGACCTGAAATGAGACTTAATGTTTTTTGTTATACACTGTGCTGCCAAAGCTGCCTTGGCCAGATATCTGAAACCAATTTATAAAGTGTTTATGTCAAGTTTAGGCAGTCATAAACCTACTTCAAATTTTGATGGTCATTCCTTGATTGCTAACACTGTTTCCAGGTAATGGGTTTTAGGCTTAAATTTATACATCATGTCACTCTTGCATTATCTTTCCATGTACACCATGTAATGGAAGACATACCTAATCTATAATCTTTGCATCTGTGCCAAAAGAACATTCTTAACATAGATATTGTATAAATCAAATTATTGGAAAATTTAAATCATCATCTTAAGTTTACCTTTATATATCCACCGAAAGAAATAAAAGTATAACACTTCTAATATGTTTGGTTAGGATAAGTGTGACCTAATACTAAGGCAATATTTTTCCTCCCTATTGTTATGGCCTCAAAGTCCACTTAAAGAGAGACTGATGCTCCTCATTTTGATCCCTCATAGTTACAGCCCAAAGGCTCTTTATAATAACTGTTGACATGTGATCATTAGTTATCCACATTTTTACTCTATATTTTTATTACAGAATTATTAAATTATGATTGTTAATTAAAAATTTTCACTTATTATGATTTTTCTAATGTTGTAGTCAACCCTAACTAGTGTGGGATTAAGGCTGACTTTAGTTGCCTTGTATGATTTGTATAATGTTCTGTTTGTCAGGTTTGCATGCAAGCCTTAGTTTTTCATTCTTCTGTAGCGGGTTATAGGTGCTTATGTGTGAGAACCTATAACTTGAGGGCATTCGTGCACTATGTTCTTGTTCTTTTTTTAAATTTGACTTGTTTTTTGTTCTTATGACCGGTGAATACTGCTGTGAAATTTGACTCTCAATCAGATGACATTTGTTGTGTGCATATAAAGGATGTGCGTAGATATTGTATTCACAGTATGGGGCTTTGCACATAGGTTCATGGTTGTACCTTAGTTTATAGGTTATAGTTTGTCCCAATAGCAGTAAGTACAGGGGTGTATAGCTTGCTGTTTGCTTTCATGATGGGTGCACAAATCTGAATACACCATTGACTGTTTAATTGTAAGCCTTTAGAAGTTTCTTTATCTATGAATTATTTAGTTCTGAATAAAACATATTTTTGGTAGAAGACAAGATGGTTTGATGTTATTTATGATATGAAAGTATCTAAGCCTGCTGAATTCGGGTCCTTATCTGGGATTAAGGACTTGGTCTGTCCTAGTGATACTGCACTGGACCAGAGAGATCATGTGCTGGAATGCATTCAGGGCCCTGGTCTCTCTAGAACAGGTTTTCTTGGTCCATCTTGATTGGGGCAAACTGGGATAGTTGCATTCTGGCACTTGGGATGGCCTGTTATCCTGGGAGCCAATCTTTTTATTTTTATTTTTATTTTTTTGAAATTTCTCTTTATTCATGTTTCAATGGTTGTTAAGGACCAATCCAGGATCATTTGAGTGCCATCTGGGCTCTAGACCAGGGTGGGCCCTGGTAATGGGATTTAACTCTTGATTATATGGATCAAGACCGATGGTATGAGTTCTTGATTTATCCCCAGTAGGCTTTTTCCCCATACTCTGGTCAAAATCCTAATGCTGTAATTTATGCTGGCTCAATCTGATAGTCAAGGAATGATGATGTGGATTTTTGATTTTAAAGAATCCTATATATTGTATGTTATGATCAATAGATTATGTATAGAATGACAAAAATTGTATGAAGCTTTTAAACCATTGTTTGTTTTATGTTGTACTTGCTAATTGATGATTCTTTTGTTCTTTGGGTTACTATGTATCCAATTGGTTGGTATACGCTGTATATTGACAACTATATGGATGAGTGGCCATTAACCTCATGAAGAGTGTAGTTTGACATTCAGTTGTCCCAGCCGGTGCATCTCACTTGACCATTCTAAATCTGGGGGACTTTTGGAGAGTTGCTCCTCAGCTTTGTGATCTTGAAATTTGACCAATATATGGGGGATTTCAGACAGCTGCTTTGGCTGTATGATCTTAAAATGCAACCAATGTGGTAGATTTCGTACCTGCCAACTGGCCTTGCAAGTATAATAGCACTCACTCTTGCTTAAACTTTTCTTAATCAGCAATATGGCACCGAACTCGAGATGATTGATGTAATCTGCAGAGCTGTCATGGATGCTGGTCGATCCCTTCAAGGAAGTTGGAACATTCTTGACTCAGAGTTCTTCTGTATTTCCAACCCATATTTGTTAGAAAAGAAGTTTGATGAGTGTGATGGTTTGTCATGCTAATTAGAACCTAATGCTTGTATGGTGTTGAGTAATCATGGAAACATATTATGCATCCAGCAATTCCTGTTGGATATTTCTGTAGAGGACTTCCAATCAACAGAATATTTTTAAAGACTTATATACCACCTGATGTCATGTCAGCATTTGCTCATCTACCTTCGAGGAGATGCTTCATATTGTTGGAGACTAGGGCTCTTTCTTTCTGAATCCAGTATATAGTACCCATATATTTTATGTCATATATGCATCCATTATGTGTACAGTATATATGTGTGCATTTTCTTATTTGTGTATAACATATTTATGATGTACGTGTACTATTCTTTGATATGTATGTCATTTCACTGCATGCATAGGATTCAGATTGTTATCTTTTTTAAGGTGTAGAACAATTAAGACCTTTTGTTTTATTATTATTATTATTATTATTATTATTTTAAATAAGCTTTTGAAGAATGTATGAACTATGAATTTGACTTCTTTCTTTCTTGTGCCTTGATTTTTGATAGGATATAGCAGGTACCTTGGCAACGGAACAGGCTGATGACCTTGCCCATGTGAATAAGCTCCGTTCAGCCCTAGAGTCTGTTGATCATAAGAGAAAGAAGGTAGTTGCCTGCATACTTGTACCATCATATGTAATAGAAATATTTTGGGTTGTAGAACTACTTTTGTTTCAAGGATGCATCAGTAGGTATAGGTGGCAGCTTCTATCCATGCCTAATTAAACTTCAAAACAAAAAAGAAAAATGAAGAACTAGGGATGATTGAGGGCGGAGCCAAGTGCACCTAGGGATGGGGGCATGCCCCCCTTGTACATGCATTACATGTAAGAGCCCCCCCTAATGGATCAGGATCTCTCTCAATTGATTATTTGATAGGCTTAAAAATAGCTAACTTTAATTTTAAATATCTCATTATTTGATAAATTTAGATGGTGAGCCTTGGTGCAATGGTCACTCCATTATGACTTAAGTGTCATTGTTTCAAAATATGGAAACAACCTCTCTACATGCATGGATAAGGCTGCATATATTTGATCCTCTCCAGACCTTATAGTGGAGCCTTGTGCGTTGGGCCACTCTTTCTTTTGATCTTTTTATGAAAAAGAAATCTCTTTGGATGGAAGCAAAGCTAGAGAATGTTATAGGAGAAACTATCAGACTAACATGCTCTCTTGTGCCTTTTCTTTCTCTCTCAAGGATCTGGGGCCTCAATCTTTCCATGCTGTAGGCAAAGATAACAGGTTTCTCTCTCCTCCGTGTCTCTCTTTTTCTCGGACTCCCGTAAAACTCTAGAGGAACCCAAAATTCATAACTTCATTGCATCCTCTCTCTCTCTCTCTCTCTCTCTCTCTCTCTCTCTCTCTCTCTCTTCAGGGTTGGGAAGATTTTAGGGAAATGCATGACATGTCAAGGAAAAAGGAATCCATGAGTCTATCTATGATAGTTATCCCATTTCTGGATAATAGTGTCAAGTTAACCTTCAATTAGATTTACTTATTCAATCTGATATTCTTTTCTAAACCCAAGTTTATGTGATTTTTTGTGCCTCGTTATCTCCCAATTCCTAGTTTATATTATGAATATCAATTCTAATAAAACTTTCAACTACCTAATTCCACCAATATTAGCACTTTATTATAGTTTCTAGAAGAAGGAACCCATTTGTTTTTCTCCAATCAGCCATTATTTTCATTCAACAACATAAAGATGCATAATCATTTTTTTAATCATTATGAATATTTTGAGGCTTCTACCAATGATTTTCTAACTTTTTATTACCAATGAGGTTAAAAATAATCTCATTTTTTGTTGAGAATGAATAAGATTTTTGATTATTTATTTTTAAATTATTTTTAATAATTAATAACAATTGAGATTAAATGGATATAATAAACTCATAAGACTTGACCCATCAATGTCAAAATCTTGTCTCCAATCCCAGGGATGATGTCCAATGAATCATCTTACTCAATGTTCATGTGTTAGGTAATGTTCTTTGTTTGGATGTGGTAGGTGTTGGTTTTGACAATCTGATCCCATTTTGTTACGCTAACTGGAAGGTCTGACTGTGGTCAATTTTTTCAGCTAACTAGTTCAAAGCAATTTTTGAGTGTTAGTTTATCTCATGCAGTTCCATACTACATATTTTCTTGCACTATGGGTAGCATGACAAGCACTCACATAGGTGCAATGCATATGTAGCGATTTATGCTTACAATCTATATGGGTGAATTCAACTATTAATTTTTCTGTACTAAACATTTCTTACCTTTTTTGAGCTTCTTGTTTTTGTTAAAAAGTTGTGAGTTAATATTACATTATGTTTTAAAACTCAAAAGAGATACAATCGATATGTGTCTGATGCTGTTTTATTTCTTGGTTTCCATTTCTTCCATCTTTTATCATAAATCAAACTAATCTGGGGTTTAGGCATTATGCTTGCTTGCATGAATGGCTGCATGCATGTGTGCAAATCTGTTTGTAGATATTTTAATGTTTGAAAGTTGTCTTTTTCCTGCTGCTGTTGATTTCTGGACCCCATTCTAGCATCTGACAACTTTCCTATGTAATTTTCATAGGGTAATTTGTCAAGTACATCTAGTTATTATAACTTAAAATCTGAATCAGTTAGAGAGAGCCGAAGGTGGGGGGGTGGGGGGGTACTGTACACATATTTTCATGTGCACAAGTCCTTTTATTTTGTACATGATACTTCCAGGTTGTTTGTGCCAGATCCAATCCAAATTAAGAGATTCTGCGGCTCTGGAATAATTGTATAAATTTGCAAACACATGTGGTCTCATGATACCAACCAGCATGTACTGATAAATTACTAATGGCTCTAAAGACAGTATCAAAACCTTTTTCTTATAAACTGAGAATTGAGTTGGAAACTTGTCATTTTTATCAATCAAACTTCTTTTTCCTATTATAATCAACAATATTCTGTAAGTGATCTGAAAAATATTGTTTGGTACACTTTGGTTTGTGCATCTTAATGCAACTGCCATTTGTCATCAGATTTTACAACAAATGAGGAGTGATACGGCCTTGCTAACAACAGAAGGTGGTTCACCCATCAGGAATCCTTCAACTGCAGCTGAAGATGCACGGTTGGCATCTCTCATATCTTTGGATAGCATCCTGAAACAAGTGAAGGTATGCTGATCTCAGTTCCATTTCTTCCATATTATAAATTGGTTTAATTACAAGAAATGTTAAACTAGGTTCTCTATGTCACAGGAAATAACAAGACAAGCCTCTGTAAGCTCTCTTACCAAAACCAAAAAGAAAGCAATGCTAGCATCCTTGGAAGAACTCTCTGAACGGATGCCATCACTTCTTGATATTGATCATCCATGTGCTCAGAGGCAGATTTTAGAGGCTCGGAGATTGGTAGAGGTAAGTTGACCATCAATTTGAAGTATCTATCAAGACAGAAGACTGGATATCTTTATTCTTTGAGATAGCTATCCCCTTATCTAGGTTGACATATAATGCTCCTGACTCCAGATCTCAGAATATCAACCTATAATAACGAATACTGGATTAAATTATATTTCTGGAATATGATATTAGTTATACCTCAGGCACAAATCATTCTTTTTGATTGATTCTTCTAAGACAAATGCTGCATCCACATGGCTGTTTTTTCAACTCACTGGTATTCGAGATTATCATAGAGCTCAGGATGGACTTGTTGTTCAGATGATTCAATCCCATGGCACAATATTAAGAGTTAAATCCTTAAGATCGGATGAATTTTGGATGTTATTTGCTTGTAATTCACCATGAAGCATCATTTTTTTTAATATACTGAAAATATTTATATAAAGAGAAAAATTGAAATCGAGATAATACTGAGGATAGAGGAATAAGTTTTCTTCATTAGCTGAAAAATATGCAACAATTTCTACATCATGTGATCTACTGTTACTTCATGCTAGCATTGCCTAATTATATGTATAGGTTGCAGTTCCACTATGTTAAAATTGGCTTTTATCTGCAGAAACATGTAGATATAGCATTTCTTCATTTTATTTTATTGCATTCAGAAATCCAGTATCATTTGAGGTTCATTAGGAGAAATGGATCTTACACTAATTACAAGTCATCGAGCTGCTCGGATGGTGCAATCATGGTTTCATCAACTTGACTCAATCCCATTGTGTGAAAAAGAAAAATGTGATAATGAGAAAATAGTTGAATATTTTTACAGAGTACTGCTGGTTTTCAGAAAGGTGGTTATAAACCACAGGCCTTAGCGATTTTAATATGAGACCATGAATTCTTGCAGTCTATACATGAAGAGGATGGCCACTTTGATCATGAAGCACGAACCAACCAACCATATGCAGATCCATCATCGGCTGCAGAGGCTGAGGTAACTCAGTGGAATGTGTTGCAGTTCAACACAGGGACTACAACCCCATTCATCATAAAATGTGGAGCAAACTCGAACTCTGAGCTTGTCATCAAAGCAGATGCCCGGGTCCAAGAACCAAAAGGAGGTGAAATTATAAGGGTTGTTCCGAGGCCTTCGGTTCTTGCTCATATGAGCTTTGAGGAGATCAAACAAGTATTTGAGCAGTTGCCCGAGGCAGTTAGCTTGCTCGCCCTTGCACGAACAGCTGATGGTTCCAGAGCTAGGTACTCTAGATTGTACAGGACTTTGGCTGGTAAAGTTCCAGCTCTAAGAGATCTAGTTGCAGAGTTGGAAAAGGGAGGTATGTTTAAAGACGTGAGGTCATAAATGCACGAGTGTCTTGTACTATAAAAACATGCACGTCATGTAAATTGCTGCCTCATTCTTGTAAGATATTCACTATTTTAAGATATCCTCTCAAAGGATAAGTACATTTTTCAACAAACTTGTGTTGTAATATCACTCCTGTTTACACTATTATTTTCACAATGAGGCACGTAGAAAACTAGGTATTCCCTTTTTTTTGCTGTTCTTTCTTTGCTGAATGTTTGCAGCTGAAGCATCAATTTAGTTATGTTTCATGGTTAGCCACAACTTTTGTGAAAAATCTGCTATTCACAATCTTTTGGTAATCATCATGTTCAGGTCTTTATATTTTAGCAGCCTGTTATAACCTATCTAACTTGATGATATTTATTGTTTTGGCCTTCCAAGCATGCAAAAATTAGGTAGAATAAGCAACAATGCAAAAATCCGCAGAGTAACGGTGGTGAATCAATAAGTGGTCATGCAATTTTCTCCATATAGTGAATGTTAGAACGTAGCGATTGAGAAAATGAGATGCTATTTGGTGTTGGTGGTGCAAGGCAGTTTGCATTATGTATGTTTTCTTCGCATTGTTAATGTGTTTGGACAGGAGCTTATTTTCTGAAGTCATCCAAAGTGTATTATACCATTTCTCACCGAAAGAATGGCAGATCCTTGAGTAATTCTAAAATTGATGCGTCCAAAGATTAGAGGTTTGGCATATGCAAACATGGAATTCAAATGCATATCGTTATCGGGAACAAGTTTCTCTTTGTGCACCATGTCGCTGAAATTCTTCAGGAGCAGCTCCTTGTATTAACATTCTCAGATGTGGACACCCTTTTTAAAACCGTTTTGAATGTAAGTTTCTGGTATGGCTTTAGCCAACCTGATTGGGAAATTGAGGGGAAAAGAGGAAGAACGATAATTTCTTATCAGCTTCGAGTTATAGGCCAGAACGATGGTATCTACTTGTGAATAACCTAATCCAACCTAAGCTTCCTTTGATATCAGACTCATTAATGTCAGCATGTTCATCATGTTCCATGGTATTTTTAGAATATTTTATATTCAGGACCCTGCTGATTTTAGGGAAGATGATGAGAATAGAAATGAAATTATTATAATGATGGTTATGATGACAATGAAGCATCGGTAGTGGGTTTGGGCGTCCATCATACTCGTAAAGGAAGGAAAAAAGAGACAGTCAAGCGTCAATATTTTAGGAATCCAAAAAAGCTTAGGAGATCCAACTCAAAGATACCCCTTGCGATCCACATTTTCATTTTCGAAGTGTGCAAAATCGCCTCCCTAGCGGTCCTCTTGCACGGTTGATACAAAGCAAGATAAAAGCGCATTCAATGGGCATATTTGAAACAACGCGAGGTTTCATGGGGACGCTATTAAGGAATAATGCAGATGATCGATATTAAGTTGTCGACCGCTTCTTGGAATAAAGGGAAAACTTACATTCTAAAGTCATTGAGATTTGGAATTTTATTTTGTACATTTTGTTTTCCACGCGTTTAGAGCCTTCCCGATAACACATCCGAGATTAATTTCAAGAAAGCCAGACCTGCACATATAGAGAAAATTATATACCACAAACTACTAGATCGGTTGCTAATTCCTTGTCTTTTAACATACATTCTGTAATGCCCTGACAGGGTTTGCTCATGAATAAAGTTAAAACTTAAGATTCACATCTCTAAAGAGGTTTTCTATTTCTTTATCAGTCATTTTCAAGTTTATGTTAGAAAGTTATTTTATCTTGAGTAAAGAAAGAAGTCCCTACCATTCATGCATTTATGCATGGGTTCGTAATGAAATAACATATCTCAGTGTTGCTATGATGTTATGCCACCACGTAGAATGACAAAATCACGAAAAATATGTAAGTGGATCACAAATAATTTAATGTGTAACAGTATTTTGTAATTTCACTGTTGGTGCATCTTACACCATCTCCTCAACTCTTTCCGCTTAGGAAGGCACTTGTTTCAAACTTAATTTGAACATTATTTTTAAAAAATCATTTAAAATGTTCATCATATTCTCTCAACCACCCATTATGTATTTGTAGGCTTATATGCCGCCACTATGTAAGCTATGTTTCTTAATTCTTCATCTACAGAGAATAGTTCGGTCAGAAAGGTTGGTGACGCACGCATTCCAGCAAAGCTCAACCAAAATGACAGCGGCTACGCAAAAATTTGTTCCAAATGAAACCTCATGAAACAGTAATATCTTGCCGCAAACATAGGAAATGTAGCACACACTACTATTACAACACCAGGATGGAAGCTATAATGCTGCTACTCAGAAGCAAGATGAGCCAAGCAGAGCTTGTCCTACAAAACATTTTAGAATTATGTATTTTACAAATGCTTGAGAGCATACCCATAAACAACTTTGTAGCAGCTAAACACCCAAAGACAGAACTTATGAATATCACTGCAAGACCCTTGTTCTCCATGTCAAACTGATGGTCTCGAATCCTTTCGATCTCCGATCTGCATATCAGTAAAGTGAATAATGGGTAGATATCAACACCAAGCATTCATTTTTTCGCTGTCTGTTCATTCAGTTTTTCTGTAAAGGGTGTCATCATGTGAGGGAAAGGTTGCTGCTGAAAGTGACAATAATACTACCTACATACTGGTAGAAGGCTAACAGCCAATAACGATCGAATTGGGTAATTTCCTATCTCTACATGAGCAAATTCATTCTCCAAATGAGGCTCAAGGAAGGGGCTCTTACAAACAGCTCCAGAAAACCAAAGTGACATTAACATCTTATCACTAAATAAAAAGGTCTGTCATCACTGAACCTGGCTTCACTCAACCAGAACAGCCCTAAAAGAATAGACATGCCCGTTTCCAGAAACGTAATACCCTTGCATGACCCTAACATTGTGGGCGGCAGAATAATGCAAGTTTAGCATGTGTATCTGAAGATTGGAAACCTACTTGATGAGACAAACTAGAATACAAACGTCAAAGCACGAAGGAATAAATCACACCTGAGCATCAAATTATCTCTGACCAGCTGGGCCAACTGTGAGGAAATGAGGACTTTCCATGATAGAAGCTCTCCAATGTTATTGGCCTGAAATCAAGGAATGCAAGGTCAGTTTAAAAAAATAGATTACTTAAAAATTAAACAAATCACCAAAAGTTACCGAGCTTGAAAATTTAACGTACAAAATCATCTTTGCTGCTTTGGAGATTCTTTATTTCTAATTTGATTTTCTCCAGAAGCCGATCCTTCTCAGTGATATCATCATCAAAGTCTTTAAAGATGCGCCCATATCTGCTATTCAACTCCTCCAGGTACTGCTCCAAAACAGAAAAATTCATGTCAAGAGACTGGACTTTCTGCATTAGTACCTTGAGAACAGCATCTCCAGGCATCCTTCCAACTTGCAGTGGCTTTGTCTCCTTTTTTTGATCAAATTGCAGTGGCCTTGTCTCATCAGTTTGATCAGGCACATTGTTTTTTGATGGCTCCTGTTTTGTCTGTGGACTTTCAGATGGTGATTCATCATCAATTTCTTTATCAAGTTCTTGATAGGTACCATCACTATCAGTTGGTTCTTGCAAAGGTATTTGTTCAGCATTATGCTCTTCAGGCTCCAATCGCTTGTTCTCAACAGAGATCATATCCTCCAGCATCCTCTCAACTGCATCCACACCATACACCTCCACCACACTTAGCGTACAGTAGAATTCTGAACCATAATGGCTGAGTAAATTGAGTTTTAGGTATCTTGCCCACTTTGGCTCTGGAAGAGAAAACTTCTGGGCATGTTTCACATTTGCAGCAGTAAAATTACTGAGTTTGACCCAGTTGTCAGTCGGATAAATTAAACTACTCAGCAGTTCAAAATCTTTTAAATTAGAAGAGTGGTGCTCAAAATTTGCTATCTCAATGGTGTCAACTAAAGTTTCTTCTGAAAGCTCTATAACAACATATTTCTCCTCTGCAGAGCATGGATTTCGTAGATACCTGTCCTTGTCTTTGTCTAATATGTTAGAAGCACCTTTAGCTTCCTTATTAAAATCTAAGACCTTTGCACCCTTAGTAGCAGAAGCATAATTATACTCTTTCCCACCAGGCTCAACTCGGTGAATAACACTGCCTGCTTGGCTGGAAATAGGCTTTTCTTTTGCAGTGACTGCTTTGCTTTTAAACTCATCAAGACCAGGAGGAGCAATACGAGATAATCTTTCACTTTTAAGTGGGGCATCCTTGTCCACCTTCATGTCCGACTCAGAGACTATCTCAGCTAGCTGCTCTTTTCCAAAAGTTGACAGATTTACTTTATCATCTTCATTAACTAAAACTTCTGTGCTACTCCCTACAGCCTCACTCTCTGAAATGGGGTTTTCCTCAACATTGTTATTGAAATTGGCATCTGATGGTGCCAAGTCATCCCAAGAATCTCTACCACCATCCAGATCTGGGGTAGCTTCATGCCAGCTAGCTGCATCTACAACAGCACCCATTCCATCTGCATGCGGTTGCAAGAATAATTAATATACACACAGCAGTAAACAAAGGGAACAAAAATCTAAAATCAAAGTCCAACTCCCTTCATTCCTTTGTCAGTCCACCCTTTCTGTAGTTGTTTTGGCAGAAAGATGCAACTGTCTCATGCAATACTGAAGAAATACATGATGTGGGTGAACATAATTGTTCATGTGAATCGTGCATATGTAGCAATAATGTATTGAAAGTAAATTCAATTTAATGGCCAATATGCAAATCCCAAATGCACTTATCTGAATATTATCATAAAAAGGGAACATGAAATCCACCAGGAAAAAAAGAGAGCCAAAAGTACTATTAGTGAAACACCAAAACCAGATCAAAGGAATGTAGATTTACATCAATTTGTTCTGAAAACTAGAGAATTAAAACATGTTACAACACCATATACAGTTACCATTAAAAAAGAATGAAAAGAAGAGCAGTAGGAGATAAATTTCTCTATCCAAAGACCATGGTTCATCTGAAGATGGCCACCCCTTGTGTCAGTGTTTTTTCTTTTTGATATTCACTAATAAACACAATGAATGGAAGAAAGATATGAGAAATTTCAAAATTTGTGCAAGGTTCAAATGAAAACCATAGAAGTGTTTATCAGATATATTACATCCATCATGTGGTAAAATATTCTTTTGATGCTTCTCACAGTATCAAAAATACATGCAAAAACAACAGTATAAAATCAGAATTAAAGAAAATCATATATAAAAGACCCAAATAGAAAATAAAATATAATAAAGCCATTGATGCAATCAAGAAAAATATATAGTTAAAAACAACCTGACTGCAGCCGATGAAAAAGCATAACAACCAGAATACTAAAACAAGAAAAGAGAAGGTAGATTTATTGATGCAACAAAGCAAACATGAATTCATATGAAAATGAGGTCTCCTTTTTCCACTTTATTTTTTTCTTTTTATAAGTTCTAGCATTAATTCTACAGACTGTTATCATAACAATCAAGAAGAGGAGGGAGAGAGCACCACCTATATAACCATTGCCATTGCTGATCAAGGAATTGAGGAGGAAGAAGAGAACCCATGAAAGGATTACAATAGACAGAGAGACCTTGTACAAGCGCATCCTCCCAGCGAAGACATTGTTCTCCAAAGCAGCTCTTCTGTGCAGAAGAGCTCTACGAGACCTCTGCATTGCTCATTAGTCCACTTCACTGCTGTACATGAGGAAACACATAAATCAGCTAAAAAATACAAAGAACTAGAACTGCATTCCCATTCCAAATTTAGAACAAAAAAAGTAGAGATTGGAGGAAAGACAAAAGAAAAGAAACAAAAGATGGCAAACTTTATTTTGCTAAGTGATACTTCAACCTAAATTTATCTATCTAAACTATAAAGTGTGGTGTTGTTTGCGAAACACTCATTCAATACCAAGAGAACAGCTCATGTAGTTCAATGCATGTCCTCATTTTAGCCTCCTTTTAATCTCAATCAGCTTCAAAAGCAATTTGAGTAATTCTATCCATATATTAAACAGCTATCTTCTCCAATAAATACTTATAATAAAAATTTCTATAAAATATTAAATAAAAAGAAAGTCAGAATGACTAGCAGACTATGCCAAATAGTTTCCTCTACCAGTCTTCCCCACTGATCTCCACTGGCCCATAGGTTTTTTTCCTCTCCAACTTCCTCCCTCTGTGTTCCTCTACCCCATCAACTTCCCACCAGGGACACCCTCATGTCAGCCACTGGCCTTAGCAACCCCAACAAAGGAGGAGAGTAGCTATGGATTAGGGCTAGGCAACACAGAGAGGGAGGGAGTAAGAGAAGGGTTGTGAGCTAGGGCCAAATGAGAGAGAGGAGGAAGAGGGCAGTTATGCATTGGGATTAGATGAGAGAGATGGAGGACTGTGGGTTAACAAAAGAAAGTGATATTGCAACTTGTCCCTAAATTTCTACCGATTGCATGAAATCCTTAATTTTTCAAAAATTACAAACTTTGAGAACTAGGACAGGAAGAAGCCTGGCTGATGTCAGGGTGACAATAGGATTGGGACCTAGGTCACTAGTATCCACTACCAAGGGACTTTACCAATTGAGCCAGTAGATACCCTCCAAGAAATTATAAATTATCTAACTATTCCCTTAAAAGCATCTTGAATAAACCCTATGGTTAAATTAAATGAGATCTCAATAATATTTCTCTTTGTTTTAAGTGAGTGGTTGTTTACCATTACTATAGTCTAAACTATAAGGTTAGTTGATGATTTTTCAGTGTGGATATAACCGTCTTCAAGTTAGGAAGTTGGGGGGGTATTACTTACATTCTATTTAAAGTTAATCCTAGAGACTGTTTTGGATGCTTTTCAACAAATCAGGGGATAAATTTATATTCTAGAAACTTTGGGATTATATTTGGATTTCAAGAAAGGATAGGGACAAGGAATGCAAAAAACTCAAAAAGATTATGATATAACAGGATCCCTTAAACTGTTATTTTCCTTTATAATGGAAACAACAACCATTACATGTCCAGATCAGACATGGAATAGGATTTATCTAAAAATAAATTTTAATGACTACGACTATGAGTGTTACAAGCAGTTGAAATAGAATATAATGAAGAGTAGTGGAGAAATAACAACATTATGTCATTATTTATTCAAAATTCTGTTCACTAATTGATTTTTCCTTCATGCAGTATGAATGAAAGTTTGAATTTAAAATTATTTTACCCAGGTGAACAGTACACATGTCAAATAACTATCACTCTAGTGGAGAAATAACAACATTATGTCATTATTTATTCAAGATTCTGTTCACTAATTGATTTTTCCTTTTTGCAGTATGAACGAAAGTTTGAATTTAAAATTATTTTACCCAGGTGAAAAGTACAGATGTCAAATAACTTTCACTCTTGACAACTAATTCAACTGGATTACCACTATCACCGCCTAGTTCCAAAATGATCCAAAACAATCCTGCATTATATAGAAGTATATCCTAATAAAAATTTTTAAATTATATTTAGCAACAGTGAAGGTTTAAAATAATATCTGCTGTAATGTTATGATGGCCATTAGTGTCAGAACAGTTTTGGAAACCTCGAGTTATGTTATACAATATAAAGACAAGCTGTTAAATGACAAATGGGCTGCTATTTAGCTGGCATCCCATGATACCAACTATTATATAAGAAAACAGATTGTGTTTATTATCTTTTTCACTGTTCATCAATACATGGGTGGCAATGGGGGTACAGCTCCCTCCCTCGCTCAGAGAAATATCTTAGATATATGAAAGGGCTAATGTTCTTTATCATTGGTACAAGTTGCCATAACTCCTGTCATGGGTAACTAGACTTCTTTTTTCGGGAATAGCTGTAACCACTCCACAAATTACTGTTTTGTTTCAGTTAATTGAAAATTTTCTATTCAAATCATTACTGTCAATTCAACATGCATGATCCACAAAGGTCATGCAAATCTATAGAGCTTGCAATTTGGGCCTTGGGCAGAAAGCTTGACTGGTTCTTTTTGGATGAAGAACCAGGAGAAAACATTTTTTTTTCCTAATGCCGGGTGACAGCTTGGGTGGTTGTGTTTTTGGTCGGAAAAGAGAAAAGCAACCTGGTTTAGTATTTTTGTAAAAGAAAAAAAATCTTTAACCTCTCTCTCTCTCTCTCTCTCTCTCTCTCTCTCTCTCCCTCTCCCTCTTCCAATTCAATCATGATCTTGTATCATTCACTTTTTACTCTTGTACTCCAGAATATCTATAACCTAGCAACAATCATGGAATAGAGGGAATAAAACAAAAAATGGGAAGAGGCTATGTGGTTTTAGCAGTTGTATGACCCATCCCAAGTTTGACAAAAGAATAAAAGCTCAAGTCTGTTTTCAGTTTATCTTGTTATTATTGTTTCCCTTTGTGGACTGTTAACTTTTCTTCTATCTATAGTTATGGTGCTGGATTTTGGCTAGAGCTTTTGCTTAAAATGTTATACATAGTAGAAATACTGATTGGGTCAATACAAGAAAATTATTTTCTATAATGAACAAAGTTTTCACTTATCTTCTTCTTTATAATTCTATACATCTACTTTGTATTGTTTGCAAATTAAATATATCATTATATTTTTGATGAGACAATTATAATGTTCTGTCATATTTTTGATAAGACGATTACAATCTTAATACTCTTAATTAATAGCTTTCGTAATCTTTTAACAAAGATCAGAAAGAAGTTTGAATAACATTCTCGATTTTCTTGAATAGATTTTCTAAGTTCTCTGTTATACATTAAATGAATGATAATTTTTTATAATTTACTATTCTTTCATTAAAAAGGGGAAAGTACTCTAGTATTTGATGCCATTATCATGATTCCCTGTCTCAGTTCAACACCCCGGCCCCCCACCCCCCGCCCCCATACACCCAAAAAACAAAAAAAAACAAAGAGGCAATATCTTGGTTCCACCATTGCACCGATATAAAATATTTTTAAATTTAAATCACCTTTTAGCTTGAATAAATGATTTTTTTTATTTGAGAAATAGTCTTTTTGTCAAACAACACCATTACCATTCAGTTATTATTCATAGTTTCCCACTATAACAGCTAATAACCTCCTGAAAGGTACGTGCCATGCACATGCACGGATGCCTTCCACCAATATAAATTGAAAAACATATCAATACATTTTCTTTGTTTGATCGAAGACAAAGAAAAAGGGAAATGACAATTTTATTTTTAATCTAAAACCCTACTCTTCTCAATGTCCTCTAACGAAACATTTACCACAATTTCTCATTTTTCCCACCACAAATTACTCGAAATCTTCACCAAAAAGCAAAGGTTTCCCCTTCAAAACCCGAAAAATAGGAAAATGATACAATATTCACTAAACAAGATTCAAATTTTAAATGCAAATTCTCAATTCATTTATAAAATCGCTAATCTCAAAAATTACCTATTTCCAGCAATTCAAAACTTCTAGTCCGACCTACAAGATTCAAACGAGATTCAAAAAAACAAGGTCATAGCTTAACTAAACAATCAAGTATTACTCTTCTAGAACCCGATCAAAAAGTCGAACATATCCAAATATTGCCTATTCAGCACACGTAATTCAAAAGCAAGAAGAGAATTCATGTCTAGAAAAAAAAAGCAGAAAATCTCGGAGATCTAATTCACGCCTGATCTCAAATCAAAATAAAAATTATGGTCAAAAGAAACTTGTGGTCGCATCAAAACACAACGGTGACGAAGCGATCTTGGTATCAGGGAAGAAGAGAAGAAGGGAGAGAGAGATGGAACCCTCAAACAAGTGGTTGGACAAGGTTAGGGCTAGAGTTATGGTTCCAGCATGAGAGCGGTTAGATGACTCACCGGCGGCGTGTTGGAGCACCAGGCCGAGATCGGATCGCCTCCGTGGTGAAAGTGGTTTGCCTCCGGAGGCCAAGATCAGAACACCGCCGAGATCGTCGAGGAGAGGTGGCCGGTGAGAGCTCGAGAGACGAAGAGGAGGCAGAGATGGAGAGGAGGGAGAGACGATCAAGAGGAGAAGAACGGTGGAGTGAGGCTTCGTCGAAATAAAAGAAAGGATTTTTTTTTCGTTTATAAAATTAATATTTACGTATATTTTAATAAAAATATTTATTTTATATATTTTTTATGTCTATTTAAAATTGGGATGATTAAAATAACTTTAATATACCTAAAAAATATTTTAACATACCTTAAAAAATATTTATTATTTTATATATATATATATATATATATATATATATATAATGTCCATTTAAAATTGAAATGATTAAAACATCTTTAATATACCTAAAAAATTATTTTTACGAATATATATATATAAATAATAATTTTATACGTACTCATATAATTTTATTTATTTAGAAAAAAATATATTTTTTATTTTCTATATGAATATTTTTTAAATATTAAATTTATATTATATCTTTCTAAAATGGATATTATATGTATATAGTGACAAAATATTGTGTTTGTATGGATATTTTTGATACATCCGCACTCAATTGGTATCATTAACTAAAATTATATTTATTTAAATTAAAAATTAATTAAAGTTATAAAATTATTTTTATTTTAAAAATAAATAATAAGTTAATGAATCTTATTATTAGAAATTGATCTATTGAATTTTCCCTTTTCTTAATAATAATTTTTTATTATTTAATCAATGAAATAATTTTTTAATAATATTATTATAGAAAATGTTAATGAATAGACACTAGATTAATAATATTAAATTAAAATAGATAAAAGTTAAATTAAATTTCTTTTATGTATATATCTTCTTATATATATTATATTATTAAAAATTTACATTAAAAAAACTCAATAAAAAATGATAACAGTCGCGGTCGTCCGACTCAGCCTAGGGAAAGAGGCCGTGGGGAGGGTGTCCACGGAAGGCGCGAAAAGGGTGCGCGTCCACGAGACCAGCCCTCTTAGCCGGAACGGGTCCCACCAACGGCTAGTCGGCACATTGGCGAAGGAGAGAGGCCAGGGGGCCCATTTCGAACGGTTACTTCCGGGTCCTGGACAGCGGGGGTGCTGAGCTATTCGGCGATATATAATTTTGCGTGTTTCCCATCGACCCATTGCAATTGCTGAGACATGGTGATGTGTAACGTTTAATGGGATGCTTTTTCTTTCTTATTACCTTGCATGCAATATTCCTTCAATCCTTCTACTCGCGTAGTTTTCTTGTCCTACATAGCAATGGGAGTTGGTGCAATACACGAGATATTTGGATGCCAATACATAGCATAAATGAGATCTGGCAATTCGAAGGGCATCATGAGATTTTTGAAGCAAATACGAAAAGGTCACATGACTTTAGATCCTCCCAAATTCAAACTTCGATCCAGCTCCATAGCCACAACCATGGATAGATTTGCATGAGAATCGATGATTGCAAGAGTGGAGACCTCTAGTTTAAAGCCAAAGAGGAGGAGATCCCAAATTATGATCTTTGGCCTTCCCTTTTTTCATGAAATAACATAGAAATCACGCATGGCATGTGGATGGATCAAGCATAAAATTTCATTAAGGACAAATACCACTATTCTTAGTTAAGATTTAGTTTTATAATGAATAAAAATAATGTATAAAAATTTAAAAATTTCAAAAATATGTTTTAAATGGGTTAGTGGATAATTTCCTCAAATTGTGTTTGGTTGCTGGTCAAAGGTTGAATAGAACAGGGACCAATTGCAATTTAACCTGTCAATCACCAAAAAAGTAACATATTTTGTGTAAAACTAGTATCATATTTATTTGTAAAACTAATATTTTAATATATAATTTGAACCACTTTATTCACTCAACTCCAAATCAACTATTTCACGAATAACTACTCCATCCTACATGGTGGAGTAATTTATTCTATAGCAAAAAGGAATGGAGCAAGTTATCCTATTTATTTAGATTAACTTATACTATATCTACATGCAGCCTAACATTTGGCTTATGAATCCATGATGCATGGTGTCTAATTTTCTTATGATTTAATCTTGATCATTTATGCATTAAAAAAAAAAACAAATACCTAAATTTAGAGCTGATTAATAAGACATATATGCCTTATAAATTAGGTCCATCTTAGATAAGATATTAGATTCATTTGATTCTAAAATTTCCAAAGCTTCAAATATTGCAATTCAAAATATTTTAACATATTGAATTAATTGTGCTGGACCTTGTCTCTAATATATGATCAACTTGGGGAAGAGAGAGGGGAGAGGGGAGAGAGAGAGATTGATTGATTGATGTAGTCTTGTGGAGTAGAGAAGAGAAAGTATTAAAAAGAGAGAGGGAGAGACCAAAGCCACTTTAGGACTAGTTTGTAGGAGAAATAGACGAGGTAAACTAATTGACATATGAGACAGGAGGAGACAATATTTTTGAAGAGAGTGCCAGGAGGTAGGCGAGATAGAGTTAGAATTAAAGAGGGAGAGGAAAATTAGTGCTTGCAAACATTGAGAGAGAGAGAGAGAGAGAGAGAGAGAGAGGATAGATAGAATAACAAAGGGACATCAAGGAAGGGGGACCTTTAATGGGATGTAATAAATACACAATACATATAGTTTATTAAAAGAAAGCATTTGATAGATGGCCTTGAACCTGCTAATCAAAATTGTTTGGCGCATCATGAAAAGACTAATTCATATATTTCTCTTTTTTCTCTTATTTTTATCCATTCTATAATGCATAAATGTTGGTGTGTTTATCAAAAAGGTGCACATTCAAATAAAAAACAAAAAAGATCCACCAAAAATTCTTAAAAAAATATAATACATGATGTTTGAGATGAAAGAATAGGGGATGGAGATACATGGGTGATACTTTAAGAGTTTTTGTAGCAATAACAAAGATGAACTAATTCATAAATTTATTATTACTTTTTTTAAAAAAGATATTTGACTCCATAAGATCTCGAAAATAGAAGTTCTAGATTATATTTAAGAGCCTAGAATAGTCATATCCTGAATTATATCTTACTTGAAATGGATTCTAGAATAGTCATCTTCTGAATCACTTAGGAAGCTCGAGTCAAAGGCCTAATGGTCATGTTTTAAGAGTTTGATGATGGATATTTGAAGGCTCAAATATGGTATCACTTCATGTGCTGCAAAGCATGCTTTCAGGAAAATGTACGGTCATGTTTTAAGAGTTTGTATAGTAATAACAAAAATAAATTAATGTATAATATTATTATCATTTTTTTCTAAAAATGATGTTTGACTAGTGGGATCCCTAAAAGTCCAAGATTCATTCAAGAGTCTAGAATAGTTATATCCAAATCTTATCATATTGGAAGGGAACTCTAGAATGGTTTTCTCCTAGATCGCTTAAGAAGCTTGCAATCAAGGGCCTAATCATTTCCTGATCATGGATATTTGGAGGCTCAAATGCAGTATCACTTCATAGTTGTTACATAATATATTTTCAGGGAGGCTAACTAAGTGGCTGACTATTGTGGATCTAAACTTTGGGAGACCTTCATTTTATCAGATTATCTTTGGTACATATTGCTGATTGATGTGAGTGTTTGTATTTATTCAAGGGCCTTATAAAGTAGCCATGTCATCGGCAAAAACAAAAAAAAAAAAAAAGAGGAAAGAAGGGATTTGATATTACAACAAATTAAGGGTTAATGTTGTGGAAATTGGTGAATTAAAACAAGCATGGCTGGTTGTAGTTTCTATTTGAAAAGTTGAATACAAAAAGATAGAATAGATAGTTTGATTGGGAGATGATATCATCCACCCTAATTGTAGACCAAGTTCAGCCATTTAGAATGTTTTTTTTATTCTATTTTTCAATTAGCATAGCATAAGCTACTTAATAGAGAAGCTAGATTGTATATATATAATCTTTTTGTGTAAGATTTATATACTATTTGAGACAGTTTCATATTATTTTGCCCGTTGTAAAATTATTAGATTTCTTAAAGTGCTTAGATTTAGGCTGGGGACTAAAAATTAATTAGTTCAAACTTTTGAAAAGAAAATAACTAGTCTCTATTGAATTTAAGTTTTAAAATTTTTAAATAATTAATTTCATTTCATTATATATTATTAGTGTTTCACTATTTTGCAACAACATCTTAGTAATATCATCAAAATTTTGTCCAAATTGTAGGAAAAGGCATTCTATCCGCATTGTAAAATTTCAACCAAAATGAAGGAAATGAAGTCAGAATCTCATAAGATATGCAATCAGCACTTGAACACTAACAAAGAAGCAAAAGACCTAAACAATTAACAACTAATCAATTTTTTTTAATTTTTTGAAATATTTTTTTCTTACAAGAGTGCGTCAAACTTTCAACATCCAATCAGTCTCCTATTTTTGATTCATCAAAAATATTGAACTAGTCTTGCATGACAAAAGGTAATACTTTGTCAAACGATTAATGCCATACAATTGCTAATTAAGAGTGCCACTAACTATGATCTTTACTCATTTTGATTCTTTAAATTTATTAATGGATTTAATAGAATATATATATATATATATATTGTTGATCCTATTAGATGTGTATCCTAGAAGCCAGATTGGCTAACACTTATAATACACTTCTAGGAATAATTTTATAATTTTGATTATAAATTAATAAAAAAATTATTTTTTATCATAGTATGTTTTTTAAGTGTTTGTAATATATTCTTTGAGTTAATGATAATGATAATTCATATTTTTAAGAGTTAAAAATTTAAAATATGAATTTTCATAATTAACTCATAAATTTTTTCTGACCGTAGGATCATTACGATGATGGTGATTGATCCAAAAGATTGATATACGATCGCTTTCTTAGAGTAGATGAGTCTTGAGTCTATGGTGTGAAGATACTAAAATGAGAGTATAGATACTCATTGAAAAATGAGGGTACTGAGCGTGACCATCTCGAGCAGTCATAAGAGAGTCTACCTTCTCGTCGATAATTGGCTCGATGCTGCAGTAGTGTATCTGGTTCTTTGATCTGAGGTGCATCGATAGTTCATCTTGAGGGTGTTATAGTTTGACTACACCATAACTCGATCTCCTAGCCATTCAAAATTCTGAGGTGTATGTTGGCTATAGCATGTTTATTATAGAAATTGGATTGCACTAATAGAAGATCTATCTATCTCGATGGATGAGGAGTAGCTCTATGATGATCATGAGATTGAGTCCATAAGCCCATGGCCATGGTAGTGTGAAGATGATAGAAAGAGTTTCTATTAAGATTTCACATCGAACTCGAATTGAATGATTAATTCATATGATGGATATTGGATTTGATGAGTTTACCTTAATCCTAATCCTGTTGGAGCTCAAGATAGAAGAACCCAATCACACAGATAGCTGTACCAAGAGGTTCGCTTTCAGTTCTGATGGATTGCTACCATATACTGCTAGATGTCACTGGTAGATTTTGGAAGTAATTAGAATGATCTTGATGATCGATCATTCAAATTATATAAATCAAAAAAGTTTTTGTCCATCGAAAGATATTTTGATGATGTCGATGATGGAGATCGCGACATATCTCATTATCATATAAAACTGAACTTAACTGAATCACACAAACAAGGGTTTGGATTTGGATGTGATCAATCAAGCTAATCCAGTTCAATTAATTTAGATTAGATCTAATTAGATTCAAAAAAATCATTCTAGCACATAATTGAGCCTAACTTTCTCCTTCTGTAGTCTTTCTGATTTATCTTGACTGAGCCAAATTATTTTAGGATCATCAGAGAACCCTGTATGGTTTTATTCTGGTCTAACTGAAGCTTGTCCAGATCAAAAAAGAGTTATCTTAATCCATCAGATGAAATCAAGATAACACTTGCCATTTCTTGTCACCTGCCATTTTCAATTTCTGGACAAAGGTCAACAGTTGACCCTGAACATTTGGACAGAGGGTCATGTGGCATACACCCATTGGAGAGGACCTGGGGCTCTTATCCCTTTGCTAAAAAGAGGAAAGAGAGAGGGCACACGCCCCATAGGCATGCACCCCATGTGGATAAGGGAAGGAGTCCCATATAGATGGGAATCCAAGGTTTCATGATGAGATGAGACTCTTAGGCGCCACCTATTTGGTTTTATCCATCCATGGTGCCACTTTAGTAGATTTTTGAGGGACTTTAATTTGATTGGATCAGATGTATTGGCACCATCAATTAGATTTAGATTTGATTAATCCGAGCAATATGATTGGTCGGACCTGTGTGACACTATATGGCATAGCAGAGTCTATTTAAAGAATCCTGCGCCCTAAGATTTGCATTTTTTGGATTCCCACACCCATATGCTACCGCCAAACCCATCTCCATGCCTCCTCTAGTGTTCCTCTCTCTCTCCTCCACATCCATATCAATTTGGGAACTATTTCAGCAATCAAGAGTTGATAGAAGCTGAAGCAAACATCAAAGATAAGACTTCTATATCAAGAGACGGGGTGCTGCCTTCAAAGTTTGTTTGAAGAATTTACAAATCAAATTTAGATCTAATTTTTGGCAATCAAATCTAGAAGGAGATCACATCCAGATCCAGTTTGAGTGAATGCCGATAGAGGCCAGGTGCATGCATGGCTTGATCTAGGATCTCAAGTTTATAGTAGATCATTGATAGGATAATCAGATTATCTAAATAAGATATGAAATTAAATTTGATTTAATTTTAATATTAATTTTTAATATCAGATCTATAAGATCAGATTTGAGAACTCTCAGATCTGATTAGAATTTATTCAAAAAAAAATTTCAAATATTCTTACAAATCTGATCGGATCTGAACGATCCTATGGCTAAAAAATGCTGATTTTTCTTCAATTGGTATCAGAGCTAGGTTAGCAGTTCTTCAGATCTATTTTTTTTAAGTTTTATGATATGATATTATAGAATTTTAAATATCACATCAGATGTAATTAGATCTAAAATAAAAAAATTAAAAATTTAGAATCATATCAATGATGTATGAGATACATGTCTAGACTAAATGTAGAACTATTCTATGTGTAGTCTAGTATAGTTTTTCCTTTTGATATGATTAAATATGATTATAGATCTCTTTTATTTTTATTTTTTTATGTTATAAATATTATAATCAGATCTAAAAAATAAAAAATTAAATTTTTAAATATTCATATGAGATATGATAAATGCATGCCTAGATTAGTTGTAGAATAGTTCTATGAATTATTTAGAATAAATTTTATTTGATATGATCAACTTAAAATTTTATTTTTTAGATATTATATGTGATATATCAGATCTGAAAGCATGCATTTATGATTTAATGATTGATACATGAGATATATACAGAATATGCGTAATTAGATCTATGATTTTATATGAGATATATGTTATAGATCTTATTATTTTGTAGTGTAATGATTATTTTTGATTAAGGCATTCTCCTTAACCATCTGGTCATAAGAGTAAGAAAGATTTAAAGATTCTCTCTTTCATTTGATGGGATGTTCTTATGATGTGTAGGGGTGCTGTGTGTTTGTTCTTAATCAAAAATTTAAAATTTATTTTTCTGCAAAATCTTAGATCCTGAAATCCTAGAATTTTTGATATATTTTTATTTATGAACCCAAACTTAATTAAGAATTAAGATTAAAAAATTAATTAGATCTAAAAATTATGAATTTTTAGATCTAAGATACCTTCATAAATTTGGATTCAGACTTGGGTAGCTCAATTAGGTCTAGTAGTTGATTAATTCGAATCAAGAATTGGTTAGATGGGATTAAGAGTGCTTAGAATTAATCAGCTCAATTGTTGGTGTAGAATCTAGTTGACATCAGATTGAACTGAAGTTGAGAAAGAAGAGGTCACCCATCGGTGACCTGTAAAATAAAATTTCGTTCGGAGTTAGTGGTAGTGGCTCCAGCAGGACCCTCCGATGATCAAGTCGGCTCTTCTGGCCAACGAAAATGGAGTGCTCAGAAAAGAATTTATCCGAATTTTGGAAAGAAGAAGAGAGCTTAGAAAAAATGCATCTGGAGGATTTCTTTTATAGATGGAGTCTGTAATAAACTTGAAAGTGACAGCCGTAACCATCGGATAGTAGGCTGCTCGGAGCCACGTGAAATTTATTACGAAGAGTAGTGTCCATTGTCGTGACGTGCCTATTCGTTGAGATTTAATAGTCGAAGTTCGGAGAAAGCAGGCATTGGTTGGTGAAGAGCTTTGACATATATCAATTCCAAAAAAGTTCGGACTTCTCTAAGTTGTTTATGAGCGAGTTGATTCATACCATATAGAGAGTTGTAGATTAAAAGAGGTTTGACTGAAAAAAATCACCTAGAGGAAATACGACTAGAGGGGATCATCCGAGAGGAATGTTAGTTGAAATATAGAAGTAATTCACTGAAGAAATCTGGATGAAATTCATCTGATGGAGAAGTCTGACTTTAAGAGAAGTCCGAAAGGAGTTCGACTGATGGAGAAGTTCGAAAGGAGTCCGACTGATGGAGAAGTTCGGCTGAAGGAGAAGTCTGGAAGGAGTTCGACTGAAGGAGAAGTCTGGAAGGAGTTTGACTGATGGAGATGTCCGGCTGTAAGAGAAGTCTGGGAGGAGTTTGACTGATGGAGAAGTCTAGGAGGAGTTCGACTGAAGGAGAAGTGGTGATTGAAGCTCTTCTATGATTACAAATTATACTTAGCTAAACATTAGATCAAACTTCGGCGAGAGCGGGGTTTACCCCCAACAATAGTCTCCCTACTCCTGAGTTTGAAATTTCGAAGAAAGGGAGTAAAAAGACGACTGTAGAAATTCTTTCCTAGATTCTGCGATTATTGAAAAAAATAAGGCATTTTGTCATCTTCCATATTGGCGCCAGAGTCCATTTAATGCGATCCGAATCGAAGAGATGGATTTTCAAAATTTTTATCAAAGCGTTGCTCGAGACACGACACCATAAAGGCACTGCCTATTACCATTCTTTTGTCATGATGCTTGGGACACGCGTCGCATGAAGAACGGTCGAAAGAGATCTGCAATCATGATGGCCTCGCGCCACTTTCTGCTATTTAAGTCCTTCTTCCTTTCCTGGTTTTCATTTTTCTTTCCTTCGAGAGTCCTGATTTCTTTCTCCTCCGGCTTTCATCTTTCTTTCACTCGAGAGTTCTGATTTCTTCCTCCATCCTTCCTTATTCCGAGCGTTCTTCCGCTTGGTCTTCATCGTGCTCATCACCTCTTTGTCCTTCTCGATCGACCTAGGTCAGTTCTGCCATCCTTTGCCTCTTAATTTTTGGAGATTTCTCTTGAATTTAGTTTGATTCGGATGTCCTCCAAAACTTTTCCTGAAGTTCGTCCGGTCCAGCCTTTCTTGACCCCATCCCTATTACAGTATTTCACATCGAAGACATGTCTCATCAACCTTTTGTGCCGGATATCATTCCTTGCGTCCTGACCTCGAACAATCTTTCTCTAATTAGGATTCAGTACGAGATCCCTTAGGAGTATGACCTTGAACTTTCCACATCGAGTGATCGAGCGAGTTCTCCTCTGGCTCGCCAATTCTGCCTATATTTAGAAACTCTGCTTGCCAAACTCCGACTTTCGCTTCCTCCTTTCGTAATTCCTCTTTTTCGATTTCTAAACATCTTTCTTACCTTCGTAGCACCAAATTCTTTTAGATTTGTGATAGAATTCCTTTTCCTCTATCATCTAGCCGAGGTCCATTCGACCGTTTCACTCTTTAGGAACTTCTATACTTTCAAGCGCCATCCTTCTGCGAAGGACTGGTGATACTTCTCCTTTCAGTTCGGTAAGAAGGGGTTACTGAAAGGTGCTCCTTCTTCCATTTATAATTGAAAGAAAAAATATTTTTTCGTGCACTATCCGACCTTGCTATTAGATCTTCCTCCTTGGGGCCATATTAGGGAGTTAGTCCGCCAAGCTCCTAGCTTAGATAGAGCCAACCTTGATTTCTCCAACAAACTCAAAGCATACCGAGCTCCTCTTCTTTTCAATCTTTTGAAAGAACAAACCTTGTTTAACTTGATTTTGAGTCCCCTTGATCCTGTCGGTGCATTTTTTACTTTTTGGATTCACTCGATTCCACATTTATGTACTGTCACTGATTGTGATTCCTTCTTTATTGCCAGGTGGTAGTTCGAAGAGGGTGAAGGTCGGTGCTTCAAGCTCCATGGCCTCCGTTGTTACTGCTGCTGCTTCCAAGGTTGCCACTAGTGCCGAGGTTCTTCCAACTGTCGAGGTCGGCATTGTTGATGTAGATTCCATGCCTTCTGCACCCCCAGATCCTTCTAGTGGGGATTAAGCTCTGAAGCTTCCAACTGAGGAAGAGACGAGGGAAGGAAAGAAGAAAAAGAAAGCTGTCGTGAAGACACTCCGTAAGACTCACTTTAGTGAGCCGAATGACGACGGTGATGAACGAGGAGAGGATCCTTTCGATGATCCAGAGATTGTCCGAGCTTTAACTGATAAATTTATCATGCTGGAGGTGGTAGACCGCATGGCTGACCTTAAACCGCAGCAGCTCATCTGGGGTTCTCTCAGAACCTTCTTCAAGGTGATTGCTTCATCGTCCAACTTCTTCTCTTGTCTTATGCTTTTTCCTTCTTCTCTTTTCTCTCATTTTTCTTTCTTTTCTTTTTTTTCTTTTCTTTTTTTTTTAACATCGATCATTTGTTGTAGTCAGGTCACCAAATGCTCGCCCACATTAAGAGGGCACACCATCTGGAGGCGGAGGCAGAGAAGGTCCAGGAGGATCTTTGAACCGAGGTCAGTCATCTTCAAAAGAAGGTCAGTAAGGTTGAGCATCTTGCGAAGGAGAAGATGGTGGAAATCGAAAGTCTCCAGGGTGCGCTCAGGAAGGAGGAGTTCATCTTGGCCGAACTTAAGGTTGCACTAGCTCTGGAGGAGGAAAGGAAGAAAGAAGCTCAGATCAAAATCGCCGAATTGGAAGCTAGGATGGTGAAGTCGATCTCGGAGGTGATGATTCGGGCCATGGAAGAGTTCAAGACCTATTCCAAAATGAGAAAATTGAATGTCGAGTTCGGCCAGCAGGCATTCATTAAAGATTTTGAGCTCTGCGAGGGTCGAGTTGCCCAAAAATTTTTTGAGCTTGACCTGAGTTTTTTGGAAGAAGAGGAGGCTACCGATGGGGAAGCCAAACCATCCACTGCTGCAGTCGACCCTTCTCCCATCGGAGCGGTCGTAGAACCTTTCGAACCTGCTATTGAGGAGCCCGAACCCTCTGAACCACCAGCCAAACTTGCTCCTGAGTCCGTAGCTACTACAGGAGCATCGAGTTCTCTTGCTGCTTTCCCTCCCGAGATTGGGAGCTTTTAGTTATTGTATTTTTTTTATTTCATCCTATACTTGAAAAAACTTTTATCAATGAAAGTAAGACTTTTTTTTATCAATAGCTTAAAATTTCTTTCATATATTGGATGCAGTCTCCCATCGATGTTGAGTCGCTGCCTCAAGAAATTTCTTTAAAATCGATAATTAAGAGTTTGAAGAGAAAAATTCATCACCTAAGAAAAAAATTAAAAAAGATAGAAGACGAACTTCAAAGATCCAGGAAAAATGCTTCAGAGGCGACGATTGAAGTCACTCGCCTCCACAAATTATACATGAAGGATTCCATGAGCTTCAGCATTAAGAAGAATAATTTTGAAAATGAGTTAGCGAAGTTTAAGAAAAGCACCAGTGATAAGTCCTGAGCGTTGACCATGAAGATCAGCTCTTTCAAAGTTGAACTTGATTCGGCGAAAGAGACAATCCGATTATTGGAGGAGAGTTCATGATCTTTTGATAAGTCGAGATACGATTGGAACTGGTCAAAAAAATTTTTTGAGCTCTAGAGACAGCTTCATGATGTCAAAGCTTAGCACGATAAATGTAGGACTGATTATAAGGAGAAAACGAGTAGGCTTGAAAGTAAGCTTAAATCAACGAACGAAGAGCTGACTTGATCGTCGAAGAATTCTGTCGGAGCCACCACCACCGACTTCAGATAGAACTTTATTTTGTAGGTCATCGATGGTGACCTCTTCTTTCTCAACTCCAACTCGATCCGGCGTCAACCAGATTCTGTACTAACACCAATAGAATTAAGTCAGGGTAAAGATCGACTCATAGTAACATGTAGTCGACCAAGTCAAGATCTAATTTGGCTCTACATTTTGAGCCTGAATTATAAGCTAACCCGATTGATTTTGGTTCGATAATTTGGTATCTAAAGTAAGTTTGGTAGATACGATCGATTGATTTTTAATAGGAGCTACTAGATCTGAATGCATTCTTATTGAGTTAATGGCATATTCCTTCCATCGATCTCACTTATCTGACCATTTGGATCGACTTGGTTTTGATTTGAGGTGGCTAACAATTCAAGCTAACCCATGCCATTAGGTTAGTCATAATTGTTATGACTAAGTCAAGTTTAAAGAGACCAAAATTAAATCTTCCTAAGAAAATATTAAGTCATAGATCTTCCATCATTATAGATATGCGGACCCTTTTCGAGGTTGATTGTTCTCGACTGGTTACAGTAGTTCAATTGCATCAAAAAGATATAACCATGTCTATTAGGCATTGGATGCTATGGGTTAGAGGATGGGTTGGGCTCAATATTTTGGATATAGTAAGGGATCCAATCAGAAATCCAATTTATGCAAATGGTGGGTCTGACTTAACTAAGGAGTGGAGCAATATTTCGGACACGATGAGCTCCATGAATTAGAGATCTGATTTGGATGCACTATGATTAGAGAATCATTAGACAAAAGTTGTTCACTCATCGATTGATCCGTCACCAATAATTGTTAGGTGAGGTGGTGAGTCAGTCGGTGGGATCACACCACCCACTAGAAATCAATTGATCGTAGAGATTTTTGCATCTCTGCCAAGAAAGTATAGAGATCCGAGTAAATAGTGAAAGCCTAATTTATTTAAAAATAAAATTTTTAAATAAATTAGTCAAGTTCAATTATAAAATCTAACTAAAAACTTTAATTCTCTATAGGAAAATATCTCCTTCCAATCCACTAGCCCATATCCTGGATACCCACAAACTGATTGAACTCAATTATAAGAATTAGCTCCAAAATTACAAAATTATTTTAAATTTTAAAAAGCTGACTCATGTATTGGATCAGGATCTCTCAACCTTATCAGTCCGTTCATCTGCTGATCAAAGAGCGTCTCTAAAAAAGTGGATGGACCAAGATAATAAAGCTAGGTATTACATGTTGGGCTTGATGTCTGATGAGCTTCAACACCAACATGAGGACATCAAGAATGCTTGCCAAATGTTGGCTCACCTATAAGAGTTGCTTAGTAAAGAGAGTTGCACAGCCAAATATCAAGTCACTAGAAGACTTTTTAAGACTCAAATATGTGATGGACAGTCGGTCCAAGATCATTGTCTGATGATGATCAAGAACTTAGAAGAGCTTGAGAAGCTCGGTGTCAAGCTAGATAAAAACTTACAAATTGATGTGATCTTGTAGTCCTTGACTGATGCATATGGGTAGTTCATTATGAACTTCCATATGTATAAGCTGCAATGTACTTTAGCTGAATTGATGAATATGCTGGTCACTACTGAGCTTTCTTTGAAAGGTTCAAAGGACTCAGTACTTGCTGTGGAGCAGACTTCCTCCAAAAGAAAGTCTTTTGAAAAGAAGAAGAAATCTACAAAGAAGTAGAAGATAGATGGAGAAAAGAAGAAGGAAGAGTCGAAGAAAAAGACCACCGATAAAAAAAATATTTTCATTATAATACAGATGACCATTAGAAGCGAAACTACCTTTTATACCTGGCCAGCCTGAAGAATAAGAAGAAAGTAGGTCCTTCTGAAGGTATGCTCCTTATTGAATCTAATCTAATGATTTTTTCTGCATCCAGTTGGATGCTTGACTTTGATTTTAGTGTTTAACTATGTACTTTTATGTAGGATCTTGAGGAAAGCAGAAGGCTGAGGGATGGTAAGATGATCCTATATGTCGAAAATGAAGCAAGAGTTGTTGCTATGATCGTGGAAACCTATCCTCTTCGACTACCATCAGGATTAGATCTAGTGCTTAGGGACTATTATTATGTGCCTGCAGTAAGCAAAAATTTAATTTCTGTTTCTTGTTTAGCATAAGAAGGCTATGTAATTAGTTTTCTTAAGGACCATTATAATATTTTTTTTGAAAGAAATAAAATTATAAGTGATTTTCTTATTAATGATCTCTACTAGTTACATATTGATGTTTCTATTTTCAATATTGAGTAAAACATGAATGCCATAAGATCCAAGCGATCTAGGGATAGTCTAAATGATAGGTATCTATGGCACCTTAGGCTAGGTCATATAGTGGAAGATGGGGTTAATAAGTTGGAAAAATCTAGGCTATTGAGTTTGTTGATTTTTGAGTCATATTCGATTTATGAATCATGCATTCTTGGTGTTGGTGCAGAATTTGATCGTCGCCAGATCCAGTTGGAGTGGAGGTGAACGAGGTTGCCGTCGGAACCTACAAAATAAAGTTTCATTCGGAGTCGGTGGGGGTGGCTTCGGTAGGATCCTCCAACGATCAAGTCAGCTCTTCTAGCCCACAGATATGGAGTGCTCTGGAATGAGTTCGGCAGAGTTTAGAGAAGGAGAGGAGAGCTTAGAGCTTAGATCTTAGAGCTTCTAAGAAACATATCTGGAGGATCCCTTTTATAGACGGAGCTTGATTGATGGTGACGGTCATACCGCCTGATGGTGGGTTGCTCGAGGCTGCATGAAGTTTAATATGGAGAGGATGGCATCGTCAGACCAATAGTGACAGCCATACCATCCGATAGTGGTGGGCTGCTCGAGGTCTGACGGAGTCAGTCATAAAGGGGGGCACCATCTGTAGCATCATTTATGGTAGACTGATGATGACCGTTCGTCTAGATTTAATAGCCATGGCTCTAAGAAAGCAGGCATTGATCGGTGGACTTTGGTATGTATCAATTCTAAAGGAGTTCGGACTCCTGAAGGAGTTCGATCGAGAGAAAGCTCGGAAGGAGTTTGATCGGAGGAGTGCGAAGGTTGTTTGGCTCTCGCAGGCATCAGGCTGGAGGAGTGTGGCTAAGGCTCAATCGCTGGGGAGTTCGAAAGGAGCTCGGCCATTGAGGAGTTCGGTCGATCGAAGGGATTGTCTGGAAGGAGTCCGGCTCCAGCTCTTGAAGAAGTCCAATCGAAGGGGAAGCTTGGAGGGAGTTCGGCTCCCACAAGCATCTGGCTGGAAGAGCGCGGAGGAAGTTCGGCTCTCGTGGGAGTCCGACTGAAGTCGACCGCTGAGGAGTTCAGTCGAAGGAAGAAGTTCAGCTAAGACCCGACCGCTAGGAGTCCGAAGGAGCTCGACCGCTGAGGAGTTCGACCGACTGAAGGAGTTCGGCTAAGACCCATCCGCTGAAGCTCTTCCATGGCTACCGATTGCATTAGGCTGAGTATCAAACTGGACTTCGGCAAGAGCTGGGTTTATCCCCAATAATAGTTTTCTCTACTTTCGAGTTCGAAACTCGAAGGAAGGGAGTGCAGAAAAGGCAACTATCAAAGTCCTCTTCTGGGCTCCATGATGGTTCAGGTCGAAGCTCAGGGGAGATTTCATCTCTAGCTAAAATTGATGTTGAAGTTAAAGCTCGGGGGAGATCTCATCTCCAGTCGAGGTTGAAGTAAGTCTCATCTCCTGCGGTCGAGGTCGGAGGTTGAGCTCCTCGAGGCGATATTATCTCCAACAGTCGAGGCTGACTCGGGAGAGATCTTTCCTCCTATAGTCGAGGTTAATATGGGCGCTCGGGAGAGATCTGATCTCTGGCCAAGGTTGATGCGGTCACTCGGAAGAGATCTTATCTTTGGACGAGGTTGTCTCCAATCTTATCTCTGGCCAAGGTTGTCACGGTTGCTCGAAAAAGATCTTATCTCTGACCAAGGTTGATGCGATCGCTCGGGAGAGATCTTATCTCTAGCTGAGGTTGTCTCTGATCTTATCTCTGGCTGAGGTTGGCTCGAATGCTTGGGAGAGATCTTATCTCTAGCCGAGGTTGTCTTCGATCTTATCTCTGACCGAGGTTGGCTTGAGCGCTCGGAAGAGATTTTATCTCTAGCTGAGGTCGACATGGTCGCTCGGAAGAGATCTCATCTTTAGTCGAGGTTGGCTCGATCGCTCGGAAGAGATCTTATCTCTGGCCGAGGTTGTCACAGTCGCTCGAAAGAGATCTTATCTCTAGCTAAGGTTGGCTCGGGTGCTCGAAAAAAATTTTATCTCTAGCCGAGGGTTGTCGCAGTCGCTCAAAAGAGATCTTATCTCTAGTCGAGGTTGGCTCGATCGCTCGGAAGAGAGATCTTATCTCTAGCCGAGGTTGTCACGGTCATTCGAAAGAGATCTTATCTCTAATCGAGGTTTGGCTCGGTCGCTTGGAAGAGATCTTATCTCTAGTCGAGGTTGTCTCGATCGCTCGAAAGAGATCTGATCTTTGATCGAGGTTGGCTCGAATCCTTGGGGGAGATCTTATCTCCTACAGCCGAGGTCAACTTAGACGCTCGGGGGAGATCTTTATCTCCTGCAGCCAAGGTTACCTCGGAGAAAGATCTTATCTCCTGCAGTCGAGGTTGTCTGAGAGGAGATCTTATCTTCGACCGTCGAGGTTGGCCCGGAAGCTCGGAGGAGATCTTATCTCCTACAGCCGAGGTTGCCTCGGAGGAGATCTTATCTCCTGCAATCGAGGTTGGCCCAGACCCTCAGGAGAGATCTTATCTCCTATGGTCCAGATTGCCTCGGAGGAGATTTATCTCCTGCAGTCGAGGTTGCCTCGGAAGAGATCTCATCTCCTACGGTCGAGGTTGATGCGAACACTCGAGGGAGATCTTATCTCCGACCATCGAGGTTGGCCCGGACGCTCGGGAGAGATCTTATCTCCTACAGTCGAGATTGCCTTAGGGGAGATCCTATCTCCTACAACTGAGGTTGCCTCAGGGAAGATCTTATCTCCTACGGTTGAGGTTGATGCGGGCACTCGGGGAGATCTTATCTCCTATAGTCGAGGTTGGCCTGGAATGCTTTAGGGGAGATCTTATCTCCTATAGTCGAGGTTGCCTCTGGGGAGATCTTATCTCCTACAGTCGAGGTTGTCTCGGGGGAGATCTTATCTCCTGTGGTCGAGGTTGGCCCAGATGCTCGGAAGAGATTTTATCTCCTACAGTCGAGGTTACCTCGGGGGAGATCTTATCTCCTACAATCGAGGTTGCCTCGAGGAAGATCTTATCTCCTACGACCGAGGTTGATGCGGGCACTCAGAGGAGATCTTATCTCCTACAGCCAAGGTTGATGCGAATGCTCGGAGGAGATCTTATCTCCTACAGTCGAGATTATCTTGGAGGAGATCTTATCTTCTGCGGTCAAGGTTGGCCCGAACGCTCGGAGATCTTATCTCCTGCAGTCGAGGTTGCCTCGGAAGAAATCTTATCTCCTGCAGTCGAGATTTTCTCTGGAGAGATCTTATCTCCTACGGTCGAGGTTGATGCGGACACTCGAAGAATATCTTATCTCCTACAGTCGAGATTAGCCCGAATGCTCGGGAGAGATCTTATCTCCTATAGTCTAGGTTATCTCGAGGGAGATCTTATCTCCTACAGTCGAGGTTGCCTTAGGGGAGATCTTATCTCTTACGGTCGAGGTTGATGCAGAGAGATCTTATCTCCAACAGTCGAGGTTGGCTTGGATACTCGAAAGAGATCTTATCTCCTACAGCCGAGGTTGTCTCGGGAGAGATCTTATCTACTGCGGTCAAGGTTGAAGGTTTTTGACCTACTCGTGTTAGGATGAGGTTCTCCTCCTGTTCCTAACACGGTAACTATTGACTGCTTGTTTTTTGTCATCACATAGTTTTTGTACCCAGAAATAATATTATTAAAATGGAAGAATTTTATCGAAGAAAAGTTACAGACAGCATATCCCCATTTTAGGGTCGTGGGGGCGTTGTTCCTCCGAGTTTCCTCGGGCAGTAAGTCCCGGGTCGGATGACTTCCTCTATCTCAAGCTGACCTTCTCAATTTGGAGTAAGCTTCTCTTGACTTTAAGGCTGAGAGATGACAGCCCATCGAAGTACCAAGCTCCGAAGATAGCATCTATGATGCTGGAAGGCGATCGATCTTCTTATCGTTCCTCCCTCAATAGTGGTTCTAGCTTTTGGAGGGAGGACTTCTTCGCGCCCTTTCGTCGGAGCTTTCTTGATGACAAGCTCAAGGAGTTCGGGCCTTGCTTGCGCTGGGGAGGTTGTGAGCACGGTCGAACTTTATTCCGCCCTCCTATGGAACCTGTGGGAAAACTTCATGTTCCTTTATCAGGACTTCCTCGATGACGAGCTCGAGGGAGAGTTCGGTGGCCAAGCTTACGCCAAACTTCATTCTGCCTTCCTATGAAACCTTTTTCAGAGCTTCCTTGATGACGAGCTCGAGGGAAAGTTTGGCAAACTTCATTCTGTTCTCTTGTGAAATCTGCGGGAGAACTTCATGCCCCTTTGTCGGGACTTCCTCGGTGATGAGCCCGAGGGGGAGTTCGACGGTCTCGCTTGCGTCGAACTTCATTCCACCTTCCTATGAAATCTTTATCGGGGCTTTCTTGATGACGAGCTCGAGAAAAAGTTTGGCGGCCTCGCTTGTGCTGGGGAGGTCATGAGCACAGTTGATCTTCATTCCACCCTTCTGTGAAATCTATGGGAGAACTTCATGCCCCTTTATCGGGGCTTCCTCGATGATGAGCTCGAGGAAGAGTTCGGTGGCCTCGTTTGTGCCGAACTTTATTCCACCTCTCTGTGAAATCTTTGTCGGGGCTTCCTTAATGATGAGCTCGAGAAAGAGTTCGGCAGCCTCACTTGCACTAGGGAGGTCATGAGCGCGATCGAACTTCATTTTGCCCTCCTATGAAACCTATGGGAGAACTTTATGCCCCTTTGTCGGAGCTTCCTCGATGATGAGCTCGAGGGAGAGTTCGACGATCTCGCTTATGCTGAACTTCATTACGCCTCCTATGAAACCTGCAGAAGAATTTTTGCTCTCTATTTCTTCTTCCTAAGGGCGATTGGTATGCTAGGCCAAATACTCTTTCTTAAGGTCGATTTCTGACATCCTGATGGTGGGTTTACTGGTAAAGTCATCATCGAAAGCTGTCGCACGACTTGCATCATCTCGATGAGACCACGAACCTACTGGACCAGCAGGTTGAACTACTCCGCATCTACCATGGCTTCAGATAGAGCTTGGATTGTCGGGGCTGAAATAAGAGCAGATGAACCTGGCACGGAGGCCACTGATCGCTGAGTCGAAGCTCTCCTGAGAGGCATTTTCTCTTAGAAAAAAACTCTGAAGAGGAAGGAGGGAGATCTTTGGAGAGATATCATGATTGAGCACTCGTTTAAGAACAAGGGGGCCTCAAGAACACCTCCAGAGCAGAGGCGGCCCTTTCTTCTAGCGCCAAATTTATTGGTGCAGAATCTGATCATCGTCGGATCCAACTGGAGTGGAGATGGACGAGGTCACCATCGGGACCTGCAAAATAAAATCCCATCCGGAGCCAGTGGGGGTGGCTCCAGCAAGATCCTTCGATAATCAAGTTAGCTCTTCTGACCAATAGATATGGAGTGCTCTGGAATGAGTTCGATAGAATTTAGAGAAGGAGAGGAGAGCTTCGAGCTTAGAGCTTAGAACTTAGAGCTTCTAGAAAATATATCTGAAGGATTCCTTTTATAGATAGAGCTTGATTAATGATGACGGCCATACCATCTGATGGTGGGCCGCTTGAGACTGTACTAAATTTGATGTGGAGAGGATGGTATCGTCAGACCGATAGTGACAGCCATACCGTCTGATAGTGATGGGCTGCTCGAGGTCTGACGGAGTCAGTCATGGAGGGGGGCACCACTTATAGAGTCATCTATGGCAGATTGATGGTGATCATTCATCTAAATTTAATAGCAGTAGCTCTGAGAAAGCAGACATTGATCGGTGGACTTCGGTATGTATCAATCCCAGAGGAGTTCGAACTCCTAGAGGAGTTTGATCGAGGGAAAGCTCGAAAGGAGTTCGATCGAAGGAGTGCGGAGGGAGTTCAACTCTTGCAGACATCAGGTTGGAGGAGTGTGGCTAAGGCTCGATCGTCGGAGAGTTCGAAAGGAGCTCGACCGCTGAGGAGTCCGACTGGCCAAAGGGGATGTCTGAGAGGAGTCTGGCTTCGGCTCTTGAAGAAGTCCAGTTGAAGGGGAAGCTTGGAGGGAGTTCGGCTCCTGTAGGCATCTGGTTGGAAGAGTGCGAAGAGAGTTTGGCTCTCGCGGGAGTCCGACTGAAGCTCGATCGCTGAAGAGTTCGATCGGAGGAAGGAGTTTGGCTAAGGCCCGACCGTTGGGAGTCCAAAGGAGTTCGACCGCTGAGGAGTTCGACCAGCTGAAGGAGTTTGGCTAAGACCCATCCGCTGAAGCTCTTCTGTGGCTATCAATTGCATTAGGTTGAGCATCGAGTTGGACTTTAATTGGAGCGGAGTTTATCACCAACACATGGCAAGATGATCAAGCTTTCTTTTGTAGGACATGGAAAAAAGGCTACGGACCTACTTGCCCTGGTACACACAGATGTATACTATTCATTTGATGTGCCGGTCAGAGACAATCATGTCTACTTTATTATCTTTATCAATGATTTATCTCGATATGGATATGTGTATTTGATGCGACATAAGTCTAAAGCTTTTGAAAAATTCAAAAAATTTAGACTCGAAGTAGAAAAATAAATAAGAAAATTCATTAAGGTTCTTCGATCAGATCGAAGAGGTGAATACCTTAGTCGAAAATTTTTGAACTATCTTAAAGATAGTGGCATAGTCTTACAATGGACTCTACCTAAAATGCCTCAATTCAACGAGATTTCAGAATGAAGAAATTGGATCCTATTAGATATGGTTCGATCCATGATGAGCTTTATGGACCTTCCTGATTTTTTTTAAGGACGTAGTCTAATAACTATAATATATTTACTGAATAGGATTTCTTCAAAAATTATTCTTACCACACCATATGAGATATGGCATGGTAAGAAATCAAGTTTGAATCACGTCAAAATTTGGAATTGTTCGGCCCATGTCAAGAGACAATAGGCAGACAAGTTAGAGTTTAGGTCCTTTAGAGCTGATTCATAGGATATCCTAAAGAGTCGTTAGACTATTATTTCTATCTTCTAGAAGACCATAATGTGATTGTGAGTCAACATGCCATTTTTTTTAAAAAATAGTTTATTCAAGATGGTGGCATCGAGAGACAGATCAAGCTCGAGGAGAAAATCTTCGAACAGCAATGAGCTAAGGAACCTATAGAATCTAATCAGATTGAATCAGTCCAAACAATACCTCCTCTATCTCGAAAATTAGCTAGAATTTTTCATCCTTCTGAAAGGTACTTAGGTACTATTTCAAAAGATATCAAAAAAATGTTCCTCACAAAAAAATGGGATTCATGGTGATGTTCCCCTGACCTATGATGAGACGATATTAGATATTGACTTCAAAAAATGGTTAGAGACAATGAGGTCAGAAATTAACTTAATACACTCGAACCAAGTCTAGACCTTGGTAGATCTACTTGAAGGTATAATATCTATTAGATGTAAATGGATCTTCAAGAGAAAGATAGATGTCGATGGAAATATAGAGATATTCAAAGCAAGGCTCGTAGCAAAAAAGTATAATTAGTGGGAAGGCATTGACTATCTGGATACCTTTATGCTAGTAGTCATGCTTAAATCCATCCGTACATTGCTTGTTGTTGCAGCTTATTTTGATTATGAAATATAGTAGATAGATGCGAAAATGATATTTTTAAATGGATATCTTGAGGAAGATATTTATATGGAACAGCCGCTTGATTTCACATTCAGTGATAGTGATCACAAGGTATGCAAGCTGTAAAGATCCATATATAGACTTAAGCAAGCATCTAAGAGCTGGAATGCTTGTTTCAATGATGTGATCAAATCATTTGGTTTCATAAAAAATGAGGAGCCATGTATATTCAAAAAGATCAGTGGGAGCATTGTTGTCTTTTTCATACTGTACGTGGATGACATGCTCCTAATTAAGAATGATATTATCATGTTGACCATGGTCAAAATATGGTTATCAAAGAAGTTCTCTATGAAAGATCTAGGAGAAGTATTCTTTATATTGTAAATAAAGATTTATAGAGATAGACTGAATAGGATGCTAGGACTTTAATAGAAGATGTACATAGAGGAAGTGCTAAAGAGGTTTAGCATGAAAAACTCAAAAAGAGGTTTAGTATCCTTTAGACATGGCATTTATCTCTCCAAGAAGATATGCCCTAGCACACCTAAGGAGATTGAATGCATAAGCAAGATCCTATATGCTTTTGCAATAGAAAGCCTCATGTATGCCATGCTATGTACACAATCTGATATAGCCTATGCTGTGAGTGTCACAAGTAGGTATCAGTCAAATCTAGATGAAAAGCACTAAATTTTTATAAAGTATATTCTTAAGTACTTGAGAAGGACTAAGGATATGTTTCTAGTCTTTGGTAATGAAGAACTGCAGGTCCAGAGGTTTACAGACTCAAACTTTTTGTCTGATATAGATGATCAAAAGTTGACATCTGAAAGTCTATTTTATGCAACGATGGTGTTGTTAGCTGAAAAAGTTCCAAACAGATGGAGATAGCAGTCTCCACTATGAAAGCAGAATACATCGCTGCATCGAAAGCTGCAAAGAAGGATTTTGGTATAAAAAGTTTGTCGTAGAGCTCGAAATAATGCCATCAGATGCCGTCCCTTTATAATGCGACAACAATGATGCCATAGCCCTAGCTAAGGAGCTGAGATCTCATAAAAAATCTAAGCACATCAAACGATAATTCCACCTTATTCACGATTATCTCGAGAAGAGATATATCGAGGTCAAGAGAGTCGACATCGCAGACAATACGGTTGACTCACTAGCGAAGTCATTGAGCCAACAGAAGATTGAAGTCCACTTAGAAATGATGGAACTTAGATTTGTAGCCAATTGGCTTTAGGTCAAGTGAGAGTTTGTTAGATATGTGCTCTAGAAGTCAGATTGGCTAACACTTGTAATACACTTCTAGAGATAATTTTATAATTTTAACTATAAATTAATAAAAAAATTATTTTGTATCATAGAGTATTTTTAAAGTGTCTGTGATACATTCTTTGAATTAATGGTTATGATAATTTATATTTTCAAGAGTTGAAAATTTAAGACATGAATTTTCATAATTAACTCACAAATTACTCTTGACCGTAGGATCATCACGAGCATGGTGATCGATCTGAAAGGTTGGTATACGATCGCTTTCTTAGGATAGATGAGTTTTGAGTCTATGGTGTTGAGACATCGAAGCGAGAGTATAGGTACTAATTAGAGAACGAGGGCACTAAGCATAACAACCTCAAGTAGTCATAAGAGAGTCTACCTTTTCGTTGATGATTGACTTGATACTGTAGTGGTGTGTTTGATTCTTTGATCTAAGATGCATCAGTAGTTCATCTTGAGGGTGTTATAGTTTGATTATATGATAACTCGATCTCCTAGCTATTCGAAATTCTGAGGTGTATGTTGGCTATAGCATATTCATTGTAGAAATTAGATTGCACTAATAGAAGATCTATCTATCTCGATAGATGAGGAGTAGCTCTATGATGATCATGAGATTGAGTCCATAAGCCCATGGCCATGATAGTCTGAAGATGATAGAAAGAGTTTCTATTAGGATTTCATATCAAACTCAAATCGAATGATTAATTCATATGATGGATATTGGGTTTGACGAGTTTACCTTAATCCTAATCCTATCGGAGCTCAAGATAGAAGAATCCAATCACACAAGTAGCTGCACCAAAAGATTCACTTTCAGTTCTGATGGGTTGCCACCATATGCTACTAGGTGTCACTAGTAGATTTTGGGAGCAATTAGAATGATCTTGATGATCGATCATTCTAATTGTATGAATTAAAAAAGTTTTTGTCCATCGAAATGTATTTTGATGATGTTGATGATGGATATCGCGATATATCTCATTACCATATGAAACTGAACCTAATTAGGTTATACAAATAAGAATTTGGGTCTGAATATGATCAATCAAGCTAACCCAGTTTGATTGATTTGGATTAGATCCAATTATGTTCAAAAAAATTATGCTAATACATGATTGAGCCTTTCTCCTTCTATAATTTTTCTGATTCATCTCGATTGAGCCAAATTATTTTGGGGCTACCAGAAAATCCTATATGATTTTGTTCTGATCTAACTGGAGCTTGTCCAAATCAAAAAAGTGTTATCTTAATCCATCAGATGGAATCAAGATAACACTTGTCATTTCCTATCACTTGCCATTTTCAGTTTTTGGACAAGGGTCAATAGTTGACCTTGGACATTTGGATAGAGGGCCATATGGCATATGCCCATTGGAGAGGACCTGAGGCTCTTGTCTCCTTGCTAAAAAGAGGAAAGAGAGAGGGTGCACACCCCCATGTGGATAAGGGAAGGAGTCCCATATAGATAGGACTCCAAGGTTTCATGATGAGATGAGACTCTTAGGCACCACCTATTTGGGTTTATCCATCCATGGCGCCACTTTAGTAGATTTTTGAGGGACTAATTTGATTGGATCAAATGTATTGGCACCATCAATCAGATTTAGATCTGATTAATTCGAGCAATATGATTGATCGAACTTGTATGGCACTGCATGGTGCAGCAGGGTCTATTTAAAGGACCCTACTCACTAGGATTTGCATTTTTTGGATTCCCACACCTATATGCTGCCACCAAACCCATCTCCATGCCTCCTCTAGTGTTCCTCTCCCTCTCCTCCATGTCCATATCAATTTGGGCATTATTTCAGCAATCAAGAGTTGATAGAAGCTAAAGCAAACATCAAAGATAGGACTTCTACATCAAGAGATAGGGTGATGCCTTCGAAGTTTGTTTGAAGGATTTACAAATCAAATTTAGATCTAATTTTTGGTAATTAGATCCAAAAGGAGATCACATCCAGATCTAGCTCGAGTGGATACCGGTATAGGCCAGGTGCGTGCGTGGTTTGATCTAGGACCTTAAGTTTGTGGTAGATTATCGACATGGTAATTAGATTATCCAAATAGGATATGAAATTAAATCTAATTTAATTTTAATATTAGTTTTTAATATCAAATATATAGGATCAGATCTAAAAACTCTTAGATCTAATTAAAATTTATTTGAAAATTTTTTGAAATATCTTTACAAATCTGTTTGAATTTGAATGATCCTATAGGAAAAAATTATTGATTTTTCTTCAGGTCCTATGATTGATTTTAATGATTATAAAATATTAAGTGATTATGATACTAATTATATGTTCATAAGTGAATGTAGGATTTTTTAGGTGTTTAAAATAAAAGAATGATGATTAATGGCCAAATAAAGCTTAAACAAGAAATTTTTGGAAGCCTTAATGATGGAAAAAATCATAAAAATTAAGATAGAAGAAGTTCTCAAAAGTTGAAGATAAAAAGCCTCTCAAATAAAAAAATATGCAAAATTTTTTAGTAGGCTATCATCCGAGTCGATTCAAGATGGATTTCGAGTCAACTCGAGCTAAAGCAATGAAGAAAAAGCATTTTGGCATATAGAAATTTTAGCTTGCATGCCTCCGAGTCAACTCAAGTTTGATCCAAGTTAACTCGAATACAGAATGATAGAAAAGTAATTTTTTAGAATAGAAAAATATTCCACTCAAGCAAAATGCTCAAGTTAACTCGAGTTGGTTGAGTCAAGGTCTCAGAAAAATAAAGAAAGATTGATTTTTAAGATAAAAATTAGGGACAGACTCACAAAATAGTCGAGTCGACTCGAAGTGTCAGTCAAATCAACTTAAGGCTCCAATGACTAGTTCTACAGAATTTTAAAAGTATGCAGAATTATTTGTAATGGTTAGTTTTTACTTTCTAATAGCCAGAAATGGTTAATTTGACTTTTAAAAAGGATATATAAGCTTCCAAACTTGATGGAGAAAAAAAGGATCAAAAAGAGAAATATATCAATTTATGTGAAGATCATTAAATATCATTGGAAAGAAAGAAAAGAGAGAAAATTATATATAGATTTCAGCAAGCATTCAAATGTAATCTACTCCAACATTTTCTGCATCTTCTCAAACATCATTTGAAGAGAAGTTAAGCCTCAAAAAGTAATCCTACATCTTTTACTTCGGGATTCAAAGAGTTCATCGTTTATGTTTTATTTTGTTCTAAAGTTTCATACTTGTATTATTGTTTTGTTTACAAGTTTATTTGAGGAAAAGAAATTTGGGGTGAAGGTTTATCCAAGCCAAGAATTGGTTTTGATTGGTGATCCAAAAAATCAATTGAATTGATAGTAAGATCGAAAAATTATTGGTGTAAGGTTGTGGTTGGTGATCTAAAAAACTAACTAGATTGATAATAAGTCCTAAAAACTATCGGTGTAAGATTGTGGTTGGTGATCCTAAAAAACCAACTAGATTTGTTTATGATCTAGAGATAAAACAAATACACTGTAGTCAAAAGATTATAGTAGAATTCTTAAGAGGCTCTTGAAAAGAGGACGTAGGTGCGAGGGTACACCGAACCACCATAAATTATTTTGTGTTTATATTGTGCCTTTTCTCTCTCATCTTATATACTTTCAATTTTTGCTTAGCTTGATTTAATTCTTGCATAGCCCTAATTATACCTTGATTTCATTGTTGTTTGCATTATATACATCTCAAATACACTACTAATTATCGTAAATAGAAGTACATATTTGCTTAAAGTTTGATTTGGCTTAAATTTTTTCAAATAACCCAATTCACCTCCCTTTTGAGTTGCTATATTTTTGAGTAATAAGTGGTATCAGAGTAGGTGCTCTAAAATTATTTATTGATCTAGTGGTCTTGAGCTAAAGATCTTGGCAATTCAAAATAAAATTTTTATTTAATGAAGAATATTCTATAGATAAACCCCCATTATTAAATAAATCAAATTATATGTATTAGAAAGTTAGAATAAAAATCTTCATACAATCATATGATTATAATTTATGAAAGATTATAATCAATGGTCCACACACCCAATGCATTGATTGGTGATGAAGAAATAATCCAATTAAATGCTAAGGCTTTAAACATGCTTTTTTGTTCATTAGATATAAATGAGTTCAATCTAATTTCTTCTTGTATTTTAGCAAAATAAGTTTGAAAGAAATTAAAAATAACTTATAGGAGAGTAATTCAAAAAAAAAAAATCAAGTTTCCAAGAAGAAAAGAAAGCTCGCCCCAATCTATACCTCCTGGCTCATAAGGATGGAAAGAAAAAAAAAATTAATTAAGGGGGAGCAAGGCATAGAAATGAAAAATGAGAAAGAAAAAGAAGGTATCGCCAATCTTTGCCTCATGATTAATAAAAATGAGATAAATCTCAAAAATTCTTCTGACTTTACATTTGATGAATTCTATGAAGCCTTCAATGATCTAATGGATGAATATAAAAAGTTAAGACTAAAAAATAAGAAGTTTAAAAGTTCAAATATATCTTTATTTGAAGAAAAGAATAAGATTTTGATGGAAAAAAGATAACCTTTAGAAAGAAAAAAAATATTAGATGAAAAAAGGAATTAGTTTGTATTTGACAAAGTTGAATTATTAAAAAAAATCTTTGATTAAAGAAAATAAAAAAATTATTAAAATCTAAAAAATCTCTTATAGAAAAAATGCTAAACTAAGAAAAAAGATTGAAATAATTATTGAAAAATTTATATTTAGTTTAGAAAATCTTCAATCAATGATGAGAAATTAAAAATCTATTTTCTATAAAATTGAAATTAGTTTGAACTCTTTGAGAAAATAGAAAATAGTAAAAAATGCATCAAGAGTTTCATATAAAAATCATTTCATAGTTTGTTTTAAATATAACAAAGTAGGTCACAAAATTTTTGAATATAATATTATTAAAAATGGTCATACTTTGATTAAATAAATTTAAATTTTAAAAGAAACCATATGCTTTAATCCTAATGGACCCAAGATGGCTAGGATACCAAAAATTAGAAAATAAGTTTTGCAGGTATGCTAAGCATCCAATAGAATGAAAAAAAAAAAAATCTTCAAGGATGGATGCTTTGGAATGAAAAAAGATGGATAATGATATTTGGTAAATGTTAAACTCTTTACACATCATGCCATCAATATATATACTAAATTCATTTAGAGTAAATGATTTATTTTGATGATTTATCTATGCTCATTGATAAATTCCATAAATTTATCGATAAAAATATTAATTTATCAATTAATTTATATTTATTTTTAAAAATTAATAATCAATTTATATATATTTTTAAAAAATTAAAATTTTTATTAATTAAAAAATTATTTAAAAAGTAATAAAAATAAAAAATAAAATATTATTATCAATAAAAAGAGCTCATTTTTTTATCGTAATGAAATAAGTTTGAAGCAAAATAAAGCTAAAATAGATCAAATATGAATTTTTTTAAAAAAAATTATAATAAAAAAAGAAAAATAGCTCAGCCGGCTCCGCAAGCTAAGTCGGTGTGCCAAGCCAAGCCATCAAAGTTGACTCAGCCATAGAAGTTACCAACCGGTCCACGATCCAGATGTGGACCGCCAGCTCAATAGAAGACAGCGAATCACACGCTGCCATGTGGTGGACCTAGACCCTTAAGGATTTATAAAAAATCCATCACGGCTCATGGGGTATTTTCATCATTTCAAGTGGCAAAGATAAGCACTGATTCATTGTGGTGTACGGTGCAGTCGATCTATGTGATCCATAGGCTATAGGAATTGCGTCATCCTATGGTCCAGATTGATGTCGATCCAGATCCAATGGCCAGGGTTTCTTCCTATTTTGATTTCATTTTCCCAGCTCTCTCTGATCATGATCCAACGGTAGTGCATGATCCTGATGATGATCCGACAGTCCAAGAATTTTTTGACTTGATTTAAACATCCAAGCAGCAATCTGATAGCCCAGATTCACCAGATTGATTCGATCGGACGGCTATCATGGAATCCAACTATGACTAGGGCTTTTAAACATGGTTTTTGAGAATTTTAGAGCCATTTGATCGAGATCTAATGGCCAGAACTCATGGAACTCAACCAGAAACCCTTTTAATCCAATTTTTGAGAGGATTTCTTCATATTTGACGATCAAAACTCCTCCTTAGTCCCACATTGCCTAGCAGCAAAGAATCCAGCCCTCCAATACTCTTTAAATAAGACCCCAGGCCTTTAAATCAATCTGTCTTCGATCATGAGAAGGAGTTTGGTAGAGCCATGCTTAGATTAGAGGCTGCTTCAAAGCAATGAATGCTGTGAAAAAGAGCTAGCTTCTACACTATCTCCATGCCGACGTCAATCCAAGATTAAAGATCAGCCTATTTTAATTTTTAATTTCTTTTTTTAAAAAAAATTTATATATTTAAATTATAAACTTTTAATTAATATAATATTTATTTTTATGCTATTTAATTTCATACTTTTTATTTTTATTATAATTTAATTTCTATACTTTAATTATTGCTCTTTATTTTACTATAAGTAGATGCTAAGATCTAAGTAGTAAATCTTAGTACCAAGTTATTTTTCTACACTATTTAAATTTATGCTATTTATTTTAATTTTAATTTTTATTTATAATTTTATTTTTTGATTTTAATTTTTTTATTTTATAAAAAATTAAAGATTTTAAAATCAAAATACTATCTTCTCTATGGATTCAGCCTGACTTGCTACTATCTACATGCTCTTAATTATTTTTAAAAAAGTTAGATTAAACTGATAAACACGGTGTCCTAATAACAACATCATGCTCTTATTAAATTTTTGGTGCTATTACCGAGGAAGGCATGACATTAAAATTTTTGATTTCTTTAATTTTTTTTTATAAATAAATTATAAATATTTTTTTATAAATATTGCTTACTAACTTTTCTTATTTATTTTGCAGAAAAAGAGATAAAAGAATAAAAAAATTAAGGAAAGAAAAGCTTCCAATCCTATTTGATGAGATCAATCCTAACCCTAGTTCTTTTCTTTTATTTATTTATTTATTTATTTATTTTTAAATTAATTAAAAAAAATATTTATTTAAATCTAATTAAAAATCTCATGATAAGATTAGAAATCTAACTGCTTAGAGCATGCATCATATTAGTTTTATTTTTATTTTTATTTTTTTTTTTTTGGTGATTGCTGGAGGCAAGGTAAGCCTTTCAGAATTCAATTAGTTGCATGCATCTAGTTTAAATTGCATAGAACCCTTTGATTGAAAATTTTTTTATGCATATTCATATTAAACCAAATTAAGGGCACAACCCAATTAAACAAGATAAGGTGGGGATTTGATCACCCTTCCTTAGCCCACAAACAACCAACCAGCATCCTGCATTGACCTAAGCCTTTAATTTTAAAATCAATTAGACATCAACCCTAGGAACTCGAGCTCAATAGGATAAGGAATCCTAAGAGTTGAACCAGGATTAGGGATAAGTCAATTTGACTGGTGTCTAGGAAAGTGGTTCAGGGACGATTGGGCCCGAAGGAAGGTGGTTTCTAATTGGTTCCGTTCGCTTACCTGGCCAAGCATAATTGGTGTCTAAGGCAAGCAACGGGGGGACTCCCACCAACCTTACACTTACCTGGCTAGTTGATTAGCTGATCTTACACTTGGAGGACTTACAGATGACCTTGACAGTTAGGAGCTATTTAGATCTAAGATAACCCTTAGAAAGGATTGATTGACCAACTTGATTGCTAATCAACATCAAACCTAATTAAACCTAATTCTTCTCTCTCTTCTTAGCTCTAGGATTTCTTAGGACTTCTTCTTTAGAACTTTTCTTCCTTTTTTCTTCTTTATTTCTTCAAAATTAAAATAAAATAAAATAAAATTTAAATTAAATTAAAAAATAACATAGATTAAACTAATTAAAAAATTATTAAAAATAATAATTAAACTAAATTAAAATAAAATAATAATTAAATAAATAAAATAATAAAAAATTTAAAAAATATTAAAAAAATTAAAAAAATCTAAAAAAATTTTAAGCCATACATTAGGATTGCACCAGGACATGTACGGTAAGAAATTGCTTTATCTAATCTAGTTGAATCCAACTATAAAATTGAAAGACTGAATCGTATTAAACCTGTTAGTGCAGAATCTGGTTGACGTCAGATCGAGCTGGAGTTGAGAAAAAAAAGATCGCCGTCGATGACCTACAAAATAAAATCTCATCCAGAGTTGATGGTGGTGGCTCTAGCACGACCCTTCGATGATCAAGTCAGCCCTTCTGACCAACAGAAATGGAGTGCTCAGGCAAAAGCTTGGTAGAGTTTTGGGAAGGAGAAGAGAGCTTAAAGAAAACGTATCTAGAGAATCTTTTTTCATAGATGGAGCTTGATTGATAGTGATGGCCATACCATCTGATAGTGGGCCTCTTGGGATCGCGTGGAGTTCGATACGAAGAGGAAGGTGTCGTCAGACTGATAGTGACAGCCATACCATCCGATAGTAGGTCGCTCGGGGCCACGTGGGGTTTGCTATGGAGAGAGGGGCGTCGTCAGACTGATAGCGATCGTTCGTCGAGATTTAATGGCCATAGTTGGAAGAAAGCAGGCATTAGTTGGTGAAGAACTTTGACATATATCCATTCCAGAGGAGTTTGGACTCCTAAGGGGGATACGGCTGAAGGAGGAATCCGACTGAAGGCGAGGTCTGGGAGGAGTTCAACTCCTGAAAGAATCTGACTAAAGAAGAAATTTGGAAGAAATTCGGCTTCTGTAGAAATTCGACTAAAGAAAAGTCTGAAAGGAGTTCGACTTCTATAGAAATTCGACTGAAGGAGAAGTTTGGAAGAAGTTCGGCTCCTATAGAAGTCCAACTAGTGGAGAGGTCCAAAAGAAGTTCGGCTCCTGTAGACATCCGACTGGAGGAGGGGTTCGGAAGGAGTTCGGCTCCTGTAGGAGTCCAATTGGTGGAGAGGTTCGAAAGGAGTTTGGCTCCTATAGGAGTCCAACTGAAGAGAAGTCCAAAAGAAGTTCGACTCCCATAGAAATCTGATTGTAGAAGAAATCCAGAAGGAGTTTGGCTCTTATAGAAACTTGACCAAAGGAAAGATTCGGAAGGAGTTCGACTCCTGTAGGAGTCTGACTGAAGAAGAAGTTCGAAAAGAGTTTGGCTCCCGTAGGAGTCTAACTGAAGGAGGGGTCCAAGAGGAGTTCGACTCCTATAGGCATCCAATTGCAGGAGAAATCCAAAAAAAGTTCGACTCCCATAGGAATCCGACTGATGGAGAGATTCGAAAGAAGTTTGGCTCCCGTAGGAATCCGACTAATGGAGGGGTCTGGAAGGAGTTCGACTGGAATTCGACAGCTGAGAAATTCGATTGGGATTCGACAGCTAAGGAGTTCAATCAGGGTTTGATAGCTTAGGAGTTTAGTCGATTTAAGGAGTTTGGCTGCTGGAGGAGAATTTTTGATCGAAGCTCTTTCATGATTATCGATTGCATTAGGGTAGGCATCAGGCTAGACTTCGGTGGGAGTGGGGTTTATCCTTAACAATAGTCCTCCCTACTTTTAAGTTCGAAATTCGAAGAAAGAGAGTACAACAAAGGCAACCATCGAAGTCTTTTTCTGGGCTCTCCACCCATTGAGGTTGAAGCTCGAAAGAGATCTTATCTCCAGTCGAGGTTGAAGGAGATCTTATCTCCTATTGACGTAGACCCTAGAGCTCGAGGAAGATCTTATCTTCAGTCGAGGTTGAAGGAGATCTTATCTTCTGTTGACGTAGACCTTGGAGCTTGGAGGAGATCTTATCTCCTATTGACGTAGACTTTGGAGCTCGGAGGAGATCTTATCTTCAACCGAGGTTGAAGGAGATCTTATCTCCTATTGACGTAGACTTTGAAGCTCGGGAGAGATCTTATCTTCAGTCGAGGTTGAAGGAGATCTTATCTCCTTTTGACATTGAGACTTTGAAGCTCGGGGAGATCTTATCTCCAGCCGAGGTTGAAGGAGATCTTATCTTCGATTGACGTAGACGTTGAAGCTCGGAGAGATCTTATCTCCAGTCGAGGTTGAAGGAGATTCTTATCTCCTATTGATGTAGATTTTGGAGCTTGAGAGAGATCTTATCTTCAGCCAAGGTTGAAGAAGATCTCATCTTCTATTGACATAGACTTCGAAGCTCGGGAGAGATCTTATCTCCAGTCGAGATTGAAGGAGATCTTATCTCCTATTGACGTAGATAGAAGCTCGGGGAGATCTTATCTCCAACCGAGGTTGATGTTGAAGTTGAAACTCGGAAGAAATCTTATCTTCGGTCGAGGTTGAAGGAGATCTTATCTCTTATTGACGTTGAAGTTGGAGCTCGGAGGAGATCTTATCTCTAGCTGAGATTGAAGGAGATCTTATCTCCTATTGACATTGAGCACGATGGGACCATTGTCGGAGCCTCTCCTCCCATTCCGTTTAAAATGAATGAGGCCTTCGACTTTGCTCACGTTAGGATGAGGTTCTCCTCCTATTCCTAACGGACTGTAGGGGCACATAAGGGCCATTATCAGGGCCTCTCCTCCCATCTCGTCTAAAATGAACGAGGTCTTTAATTTGCTCACGTTAGGACAAGTTTTCTCTTATTCCTAATGGACTGTGGGGCACATAAGAGCCGTTGTCAGGGTCTCTCCCTCTATCTCGTCTAAAATGAACGAGGCCTTCGACTTTGCTCACGTTAGAACGAGGTTCTCCTCCTATTCCTAATGGCTATGGGGGCATATAAGGATCTTGTCAGGGCATCTCCCCCCATCTTTTAAGATGAACGAGGTCTTCGACTTTGCTCATATTAGGATGAGGTTCTCTCCTGTTCCTAACAGACCATGGGGTATAAGGCCATTGTCAGGGCCTCTTTCCCCATCTCGTTTCATGAATGAGATCTTCGACTTTGCTCACGTTAGGATGAGGTTCTCCTCCTGTTCCTAACGGACTATGGGTGCACATAAGGGCCGTTGTCAAGGCCTCTCCCTCCATCTCATCTAAAATGAACGAGGCCTTCGACCTACTCATGTTAGGATGAGGTTCTCCTCCTGTTCCTAACATGGTCATTTTTAGTTGCTTTTTTCTGTCATCACATAGTTTTTGCACCAAGAAACAACAATATTGAGATGGAGGAGTTTTATTGAAGGAAAGTTATTGGCAGTACATTCTCAGATTCTCTGAGTTTCAAGATCATGGGAGCTTGCTCCTCCAAACTTCTTCAAGCGTTAAGTTCCAGGTCGGACGACCTCCTCTATTTCAGACCAGCCTTCCTATGGGCCATCTCAATTTGGGGCAAACTTTTCTTGGCTCTGAGGCTGAGAGATGGCGGCTCATCGAAGTACTAAGCCCTCCCAGAGATAGCATTAATATTACCGAGAGGTGGCCGATCTCCTTATTATTCCTTCCTCATTTGTGGTTCTAGCTGCGGTGGCGCCCTTGGTTGATCTTTTCTTACTTCAAGCCAATGTCTGTGGAGCATTAAGGGGGGCATAATTGTGAAACCTTCTGAGGGGGACTTCTTTGCACCCTTCCATCGAGGCTTCCTTGACGATGAGTTCGAGAAGGAGTTCGATCTCGCTTGCACTCAGGGGGAGTCCGTGAGCATGGTCGAGCTTCATTTGGTCCTCTTGTGAAACCTCATAGGGGGAGAACTTCGTGCCCTTTTGTCGAGGCTTCCTTGATAACGAATACGATTAGGAGTTTGGACTCGCTTACGCTCGGGGGGAGTCCGTAAGTATGGTCGAGCCCCTCAATCCATCGATCCATCTCCCACAGTTTCTGATCGAGGACGTCATCTCGATCGCAGACCTTGGAAGGCTTTCGACTATAGATGGAAAAGGTTTCTTCCGAAGAATAATCATGATCCAAACAAGGATCCTCTACTCTCTATTTTTTCTTTCTAGGGACGATGGGTAAGCTAGCCTAAGTGCTCTTCCTTGGGATCAGTTTTTGATATCCTAATGGTGGATTTTCTGATGGAATCATCATCGGAGGCTACCGCATGGCCTACACCATCTCGATGAGGTCCTGAACCTACTGCATCAGTAGGTTAAACTGCTCAGAATCTACCATGGTCGTCGATGGAGGAGGAGGTTGAAGCGCCAGTGCTAGAGCCAAAATGGATGGATCTGGCTCGGATCTGATGGTAGAAGCAATAGATCTTCTGATAGTCACCTTCTTTGGAGGCATTTCTCAAAATTAAGGAAGAGGATGGAGATGGACCTTAGAGAAGATGATCCAAAGGGTCGGCTGAGCACTCCTTCAAGAATAAGGGTATCTCAAAAATAGAGAGCCTTCCTCTAGCTCCAATTCTATTGGTGTAGAATCTGGTTGAAGCTGGATCGAGCTGAAATTGAGAAAAAAGAGGTCGCCATCGATGACCTGTACAATAAAGTTTCATCCGGTGTCGGTGGTGGTGGCTTCGGTAGGATCCTCCGATGATCAAGTCAGCTCTTCTGGCCAATAGAAATGGAGTGCTCAGGCAAGAGTTCGATGGAATTTAGGAAGGAGAAGAGAGCTTAGAAAAAATATATCTAAAGAATCTCTTTTTATAGATGGAGCTTGATTAATAGTGACGGTCATACCGTCCGATAGCGGATTGCTCAGGGTCACATGGAGTTTGGTATGGAGAAGAAGATGTCATCAGGCTGATAGTGACAGCCATACCGTCCGATAGTAGATCGCTCGGGGCCACGTAGGGTTTGCTATGGAGAGAGGAGCATCGTCAAACTGATAGTGACCGTTCATCGAGATTTAATGGCCATAGTTTGGAGGAAGCAGGCGTTGGTTGGTGAAGAACTTCGACATATATTCATTCCAGAGAAGTTTGGACTCCTAAGAGGGATACGGCTAAAGAAGAAATCCGACTGAAGGTGAGGTCTGAGAGGAGTTTGACTTCTGGAGGAATCCGATGGAAGGAGGAATTCAAAAGGAGTTTGGCTTCTATAGAAATTCGACTGAAAAAAAGTCTGAAAGGACTTTGACTCCTGTAGAAATCCAACTGAAGAAGGAGTTCGACTCCCGTAGACATCCGACTGAAGGAGGAGTCCGAAAGGAGTTTGGCTCCCGTAGGAGTCTGACTGGTGGAGAGGTCCGGAAGGAGTTCAGCTCCTATAGACATCCGACTGAAGGAGGGGTCTGGAAGGAGTTCGACTCCTGTAGGAGTTCGTCTGGTGGAGAGGTCCGAAAGAAGTTTGGCTTCTGTAGGAGTTCGATGGAAGAGAAGTCTGAAAGAAGTTTGGCTCTCATAGAAATCCGACAGTAGGAGAAATTCGGAAGAAATTCAGCTCCTGTCGAAACTTGACCGAAGGAGAGATCCGAAAGGAGTTCGGCTCTTATAGGAGTCCGACTAAAGAAGGAGTCCGGAAAGAGTTCGGCTTCCGTAGGAGTTCGATTGAAGGAGGGGACCAGAAGGAGTTCGGCTTCTGTAGGCATCCGACTGTAGAAAAAATTTAGAAGGAGTTCAGATCCTATAGAAACTTGACTGAAGGAGAGATCGGAAAGAAGTTCAGCTTCCGTAGAAGTCCGACTGGTGGAGAGGTTCGGAAGGAGTTCGGCTCTCGTAGGAGTCCGACTGAAGGAGGGGTCCTAGAGGAGTTCGACTGGGGTTCGACAGCTGAGAAGTTCGATCGAGGTTTAACAGCTGAGAAGTTTGGCTGGCTTAAGGAGTTCAGTTAAGATTTGGCCACTGAAGAAGAATTCTCAATCGAAGCTCTTCCGTGATTATCGGTTGCATTAGGCTAGGCATCATGCTGGACTTCGACAAGAGCGGGGTTTATCCCCAACAAAACTCAATAATCAAATGGCTGAAAATTTTAGAGAACCACCTAGGCAGATGAAAGAATATTTTATTCTTTCCACCTATAATCTATCAAATTGTATCTAATTATCTAAAATTCATGCTATCCACTATGAGATCAAGCCGACCACAATCCAGATGCTCCCATCTTTCTATGGAAATACCAACGAAGATTCTTATAAGCATCTAGATGAGTTTTTAGAAATATACTCTATGGTGAAGATTCAAAATTTAACTGAGGATGCTCTTAGACTAATTTTATTTTCACTATCATTAAAAGATAAAGCCAAGTATTGGCTTGGCACAATAGGGAGATCAATTAAAACTTAGGCTAAATTATAAAATGGATTTCTTAAGAAATTTTATTCCATAGGCCGAACCAACATTATGAGATGAGCTATCACTAGATTTGCTCAGCTTTCAGGAAAATAAATTCATGAATTATGGGAAAGACTTAAGAAACTTATTAAAAAATATCCACACCATGGTCTGTCTAAGTGGCAAATAGTCTAAGCTTTTTATGAGGATTTAGGAGACCAATACAGATAAATGGTAGATGCATCCTGTGGAGGTGCATTCATAAACAAGAGTGAGGACAAAGCCTATACTTTATTTGAAACCCTGAGTGAAAATTTAATTAATCATGCTTTATTATCTTTCTACCAAACTTGGGCAGGAATTTATGAATTTAAACATCTAGAATCTAGTCCTAAGGCTGATTCAAAATTGATAAATAAAGTAGACTTTTTTGCTCGAAAATTAGATCAAGTCCTAACCCTAAGTCAACAATCTCCAGCATAATTCACATCATCTTCTAATTACCAGAAGATTTATTCAATCTATGCTAGCCAACCTATCATGTGAGTGAATATCCTATGGTTGCACAGTTTCCACCTTTTATCCAAGAACGGTCCAAGCTGCTCAAGGCTACTCCAAGCTAGTTAATGACCCATTTTCAAATTCATATAACTCTGGTTGAAGCAACCACCATAATTTTTCTTGGATATCTCAATAGACTCAAGCTCAGACTCAAATTTTACCTATCCAAAACTATCAAAATAGATCCTAATATCAAAATTATGCCTATAATAATGGTCAGCCTAGTCAATCCACTCAGCCATTGCATTATAATCAGCCATCATACCCACCTTTTCGACAGACCAATTTAGCTGATGATAGATTTAACCAACTTCAATAATTAATTTTGACTCAACAGCAATCTATCACCAGGCTAGAAGCTCAAATTGGACAACTAGCTGAGTCTAACATGAGGAGAGAATTGGTCAATTGCCTAGCCTACCAATTGCAAATCCTATAAACAACTCATCCATTGTCCACCAACCACCTGGACTAAATTATCAATCTAATATTCTACTTAAGAATCTCCAATTAGAGAATGCCAAAGTAATTTCTAAACTTAAAAGTTATAAAATTCTTATGGACCTATACCGAGACTAGGTGAGAGAGGCTAGTACTAATGCTAGTCAAGATGAAAATTTAAAAAAGATTGGTACCGAAGCTAACCACATAGAAGAACCTGAGCCAGGAACTAGTACTGATGCTAGTTCCAGTTTAAATGAGATAGACAAAGAAAAAAAAAGAACAGATGATTTACTTGAGACCTATAAACCAAAAGTCTTATTTCCTTCAATCCTAGAAGTTCGTTCTTTTTATAAAAATCAATAGGCATATAATGAAAAGCCAATGAAGTTATTTAAATAAGATCATATTAATTTACCTTCAGAATTAAATCCATCTTTAGTCACCCTTCCAGCACCCATTACATTAATCTTAACTCCTAATATAAAAATTCAATTCATGAGCATTTTAGAAGAACAAATAGAAGAAATTCTTGAAAAACAAGGGATTGAGAATAGGGTCGCATCCTATGTTCCCCTAATTAATAAGGATTATATCAATAAAGGGATAAGAAATTATCTTTCTGAGATTGTTAATCCAAAATTATTGAAATTTGTCAATCCAATATTTGACACTAGATAGACAGACTGCTTTGTGTCTGGCTGAAGATGGTAAACTTAGCTCTTATTGGGAGGCAACTCAATATTTAGTTTTCTTTTATCTAATTTTAGTTTATTTTTTTTTTAGAACATTTTGAATATATTGGAGGAAGAACCTAAATTTTCAAAGGCATGTGCTAGACCATATACATTGAGTTAGGTGTGTTCTTTCATTTTTCTTATTACATCCTTTATTTTTTCTTCTCCATTGAGGACAATATCGATTAGGTTAGAGAGAAGAATAATAAAAATTTTTAATTTTTTTTAAGTCCTCAAAGAAGTTAGTATTTAGTATTTAGACATCCGATTATGCTTAAGAATCGAATTAAACTAAGCATTTTTAAAAGAAAATTGATGCACAGATCAAAGAATTTATGAGATATTGAAGAATCAAGTATTAAGAAAATCCAATAAAGAGCTAAGTCTAGAACATAAAAAGTTTTTTCTTTGAGTATTTTTAATTTTTTCTACCAGTATAAAAAAAGTCTACTTTTTATGGGCTTATGTAGGATAACTATATATTTTTTTATATAAAAAAAATTATTAAAATAAAATAGTTTTTAAGTACTTCTCACTGAGTAACCGGGCCTCTTTGCCTAAGCAAGCATTGAGTTTCATGTCAAAAGAAGGGAAGGACGAAGAAGCTCATTATAAAGCTAGTCTTAACTTATAGTCTGTTTGATTCGAGCTAGTAAGCCCAAAGGATATTTTATATCTAATGCCTTAAAGTCAACTAGTTTGAGAGTCATTGACCCAAGACTCATTACATAGATCAAATAGAAAGCTTAAGAGGTTAAGACACTCAATAATGGTATAATGTTAAAAAAAATATATTAATTTTCTATCGAGTAATCGGATCTTATTTTCTAAGTAAGCAATGATATTCACATCAAAAAGTGGATAATATAAATAAAAAAATTAATAAATGAAGGATGGAAGTAACAATATACTTGTCCATATGAAAGTTTAGATAAATCAAAGATAAAGATAGGATGATTTAAAAAAAGTTTAAAAAATTTAATTTTTTTATTTAATTTTTTTATTGATAAATATTAATATTTCAATGATATATCTCACTTATACTCTACTGAATATCAATGGCTATTTTGAAAACTGCTTAGGTAAAATTCAAAACTCTAAAGTTAAAAGATATCTAAAACTAAATTCTTTTTTTACTCGAGGATGAGCAAAGCTTAAGTTGGGGGGTGTGATAAGTACCATAAATTTATCAATAAAAATATTAATTTATTAATTAATTTATATTTATTTTTAAAAATTAATAATTAATTTATATATATTTTTAAAAAATTAATATTTTTATTAATTAAAAAATTAATTAAAAAGTAATAAAAATTTAAAAAAATAAAATATTATTATCAATAAAAAGAGCTTATTTTTTTTATCGTAATGAAATAAGTTTGAAGCAAAACGGAGCTAAAATGGATCAGATATAAATTTTTAAAGAAAAAAATTAAAATAAAAAAAAGGCTCATCCAGCTCTGCAAGCCAAGTCAGTGCGTCAAGCCAAGCCATCAAAGCCGACTCAGCCACAGAAGCTGTTAGTCGGTCCATGATCCAAGCATGGACTGCAAGCTCAGTAGAAGACAGCGAATCACACACTGCCATGTTTAAAAAATCTGTCACGGCTTATGGGATATTTTCATCATTTTAAGTGGCAAAGACAAGCATTGATTCGTTACAATGTGCGGTGCAATCGATCTATGCGGTCCACAGCTATACGAATTACGCCATCCTATGATCCAGATTGATGTCGGTCTAGATCCAACGACCAAGGTTTCTTCCTACTTTAATTTGGTTTTCCCAGCTCTTCCTGATCGTGATCCGATGGCAGTGCGCGATCTTGATGATGATCTGACAATCCAAGAATCTCCTAACTTGATTTAAACATCCAAGTAGCGATATGACGATCCAGATTTACCAGATTGATTTGATCGGATGGCTATCATTGAATCCCACTATGACTAGGGCTTTTAAACATGGTTTTTGAAAATTTTAGGGCCATTTGATCGAGATCTAATAGCTAGAACTCATGGAACTCAACCAGGAACCCTTTTAATCCAATTTTTGAGAGGATTTCTTCATATTTGATGATCAAAACTCCTCCTTAGTCCCACATTGCCTAGCAGCAAAGAATCCAGCCCTCCAATACTTTATAAATAAGATCCCAGGCCTCCAAATCAATCTATCTTCGATCATGGGAAGGAGTTTGATAAAGGTTAGAGCTATGGTTAGGTTAGAGACCACTTTAAAGCAATGGATGCTGCAAAGAAGAGCTAGCTTCTACACCATCTTAATACCGATGTCGATCCAAGATCAGAGATCAACCTATTTTAATTTTTAATTTCTTTTTTTTTAAATTTTATATATTTAAATTATGAACTTTTTAATTAATACAATATTTATTTTTATACTATTTAATTTCATGCTCTTTATTTTTATTGTAATTTAATTTCTATACTTTAATTATTGCTCTTTATTTTACTACAAGTAGATGCTAAGATTTAGATAGTAGATCTTAGTACCAAGTTATTTTCCTACACTATTTAAATTTATGCTATTTATTTTTATTTATAATTCTATTTTTCAACTTTAAAATTTCTTTTTTTTTATTTTATAAAAATCAAAGTTTTTAAAATCAAAATACCATCTTCTTTATGATTCGACTCGACTTGCTACTATCTACGTACTCTTAATTATTTTTAAAAAAATTAAATTAAACTGATAAATATGATGTCCTAATGACAACATCGTGCTCTTATCACTCATAATGATCATACTCATGACTTGAATGATTTAGCTGCTTGGATATACTGATTGTATTTAAATTTTAAAATTAATATACTTCTCTCATTAATACAAGCATATATCTTATTTTCAAATTTAGTATGTCCTCTTAACATTCCATATCACATGGTTAATTGAGAAATTTGAGTTAAAATGAACTTGATTGTATGTGAAATAATTTGGTTGCAAAACTTGCAAATTAAATTAATTTGTGATACCATCATAAGTTATATAATTAGTGAAATATTTCAAAAATTGTATGACTTAAAAACCTCAAGATAAGTGATAAACACATAATATATATATATATATAAGTATTAATTTATTATATTAAATTACTTTTATTCTTAAGAATTAATATTTTTTATTTAACTTTTTATAGAAAAAGATCATGGATGAAAAGGGCTCGATTTATGGATCACAATGAAATAAATTTGAAGCCAATTGAAGTTAAAATGAACCCAGAATGGAGATTCAAAGAAAAAAGAAAAGAAAAATAAAAAAATTAGAAACGGCTCAGCCGCTGCCACCGACTGAGCTGGCGCGTCAAGCCAAGCTACTGCATCCAACCTAGTCGATGCATTCCAACCCAGCCGGTGCACCAATAAGCCAGCCAGCCAGAGAAGCAGGCCCACCAACCCGCTAACCCACAGAACAGAAGCCCACTAGGCCCGTTGGTGCATGGTAGACTGGCCAACCGGTCTATAGATCAGGCATGGACCATCCAACTCAGTAGGAGAAGCCTAATCAAAGGCCATCACATGGTGGACCTGGACTCTTAAGGGGTTCATCAAAAATCCATCATGGCTCATAGGGGCAAAATGGTAATTTTTTCAGATGGAATGTGATATGATTGGTGGAGGTCTTCGGTGCGGTCGGTCTACGTGGTCTACAGGAATAGTAATTATGTGACTCGATGGTTTGCCTTCATTCCACCCGAGATGCAATGGCGGATATCGCCTCCTAGTTTGATTCAACAGTACCCTCTAGTTTTGCACAGTCCGACGGTTAGAAATCACATCGGTTGAAATCCAACAGCCAAAATTCATTTTTGATTTGATTGAGAAAATCTTAGCAGGATCTGATGATCAGAAATTGCCTGATATGGCAATCCAATAGTCCAAAATCAATCTGGGTTCTGATTAAGTTATAAAAGGTGAATTTTGATGCGATCTAGACCATTTAAGCTCGATCCAGTGGCTAAAATTCATCATAGTGATTAGGAATTCAACCCAGACTCGATTTTTATAGATTTTCTCCCTTTCTTACTCTATTTCTCTCTATAAAAACCCCCTTAAGCTAAACTAGCGAGGGATAAGCTTCTCCTCTTAGGGAATCAGCCCCTCCAAACCTCTCCAATCTCTCCTAAATCTCTCCAAAGCCCTTCCTTCACCAACAGCAAGCTCTCCTCTCCCTATTTCTCTCTCTTAAGCCCTTTTTTCTTCAAGTTTTCATCTTTTCTTTTCACTAAACTCCTCTTATTTCTCCACCAAATTTCACTCTCCTGCTCCTAATTTTTGCAACCTGATATGGTCCAGGCTCTTTTACAAGGCTTCAAGGATGAAGATTTTAGCGAGAAGCTTCTTAATGTCTAGCTGATCATCTTTATTCTCAAGAGATTATTATGATCTTATTTTAATAATATTTTTTATTTTTTAACTTTTATATTTTTTTAATTTATAATAAAGATTATTTTTAGTTATAATATTTTTATATCTTTATTTTCTTATAATTAATCTGGAATAGTTTATTATCCTTGGGATGAGCCATGATCTATGGGTTTTGTGCTCTTGGAATAGATTATATTTGGATTAATTCTTGGTATTATACCTAAATCAATTAAGACTAGCTTATAACTTTAAGGAACAGGCTGTGATCTAAGGGTACAGACCATACTCTCTAAGATAGATTATATCTTTATTAGTTAAATATCAATTATAGCATATTAAAAAGAATACTAGCTGTCAGATAAGTGATCAATTAAAATTATGAGAATCTATCTCCATACTTGCAACTTCTCTTTTAATTAATTTGCTATTTAATTTGCTTCCCTAATTAATTTAAGTAGTCTTTTAATTAATCTACTTTTAATTAATCTTAATCTTGCTTTTAAATGTAATTAATACGATCCCTATGGATTCGACCTTGATTCATCCTATCTATATAGTAGTGAGTTAGATTTTATTTTTGACCATCTACAACAGCGATCAAATTTTGATGCCATTACCGGAGATCATGATTTAGTCACTTTAAAAAATATTTAAAAAAATAAAAAAAATCAAATAAAATAAAAAATTCAAAATTAAAAAATTAAAAATTAAAAAAAAATTAAAAAAATTTACTGACACCGCATAAGCTATTTAGGAATTAAAGACCTAATCATAGAACCTAACAAGTAAAATTAATTAATTTAAGTTTGATTGTCTAACCTAACTTGGATATCTTAACTTTTTGCATCTCATCTTCATAAGATACTTTAAGAGCACCAAACCCAATTAAATAAGATAAGATGGGGATTTGATTATCCTTGCTTAGTCCAAAGTTCACAAACCTTCATATTGCATTAACCCAAGCCTTTAATTCTTAAAATCAATTAGACGTTAGCTCCTAAGGATGTTCAAGCTCATTAAGATAAGGAACCTTAAGAGTTGGATTGGATTAGGGTTAATCAATTTAATTGATGTATAAGAAAGTGGTTCAGGGACGACTGGTTCTGAAGGAAGGTGGTTCATAATTGATTCTGTTAGCATACCTGATCAAGCATAATTGGTGTCTAAGACAAGCAACGGGAGGACTCTCACCAACCTTACACTTACCTGATCAGTTGAGTGGCTGATTCTTTACTTAGAGGGCTTGAAGGTGACCTTGACAGTTAGGAGCTATCTAGATCTAGGATAATCCTTAGCTAGGATTGATTGTATAACTTGATTGCTAACTAACA